>APFE030582283.1:0-39055 GCA_000404065.3 Pinus taeda | reverse complement strand
ATTACTGCTGATTTTTATTTCTGCAATTTCCAGCATTCTGTAAATTTTTCCAGAATTTGTGTTTTCAGCAAAATTTATTTTTTCCAGCTTGTTGAATGTATGGTTATGGGAAAGGGCATTTAACTACATGGGAGAAATAAGGAGAAACTGAAAACCGGGGTGGGAAAACAGAAATTTTAACAAGTACTTGATCAAGGAATCATTCAAAAGGATTATTCAAGGGAAGAAGTCTACTATATTCAAGGATAATGTCTAACTCAATCAAGGGAGAGGACAAACTTGAGGGATCCTCAAACTACAGGTCTTGGAACAAGAGGATTGACCTCATTCTTGAAAAGAACAAGGTACTAGACTTAGTCAGAGGAAAAGTAAAGAAGCCTACAGAAGACTCCAGTGATGTTGATAAAGTGAAGCTCAGAGAATTAGAATTAGTGGCCATGACTCTAATGGTAGAAGGAATAAAGGACAACCTTGTCCCATACATAACCAACATTGACCATGCTCAAGAAATGTATGAGGCCTTGTCAAAGTGATTCACTATTAAGAACATTGGTCAAGTAGCAAGCTTGAAGAATGAACTAAGGACCCCAAAGATGACTAAAGAAGACACAATGGCCTCCTTCTTTGTGAGAATAACAAGAATCAGAGATGATTTTCTAGCCATTGATGAAGTTGTTCCACACAAAGAACTTTTGATCACTGCTCTATTAGGGTTGCCACCTTCTTGGGGTGCATTTGCTAAAGGACTTAACAGTTGGAAGGTAGCTCCCACTTTTGAAGAACAATGGACTGCTTGCAACCAAGAAGAATTAAGGATCTCATTAGTTGCCAACCCTAAAGAAGTTTCAAATGCCTACACTGCTCATCACAAAGGAAACTTCAAGAAATTGAAAGGACCGAAGGGGAAGGTAGACATGTCCAAGGTAGAATGTGACCAATGTCATAAGAAGGGTCACTATAGGAGTGACTGTCCCAACAATCCAAGGAATAAGAAGAGAGAAAGAGATCAAGCTAATATTGCTAAAGAAGAAGCCCTAAAGAAAGCCAAACCCGAAGAAGCCCATTGTGACCCGGGTTCAGGAGCTAGCGCTGAAGGAAAAAAAGATAGAAAAGACAAAGGTTGGTGAAGCAGTGTAGGAAGCCATGCCTTAAGTAGAACAACTCCTGCAGTAGAGATGATCACAGGATGGGCAAGGAGATCTTTGTATATTTTGCATCTTATGGTTATTTATTTGCTATACCGTAACTTGCCTCTTTTCCTTAGGCATTTAATTCTGTAATATTTTGGGCCACAAAGCCATTTATGACTGAGACAGTTAGTCGACTCGACAACTGAGTCTAGAGTAGAGATATTTTGTTGTAATGAATGTTCTTGCTCTCCTCTCCAGATAAATAGGGGAAAGCAAGACTTAGAAAAGGTTCAAAAATTCTATAGAAAACACTACATGCTATTTTCAGACTGTGTCTCTTTGTAACACAAATTTTTCAGAATATTAAGGGAGTGGTGGTGATTCTGTCTTCAAGAATTACATTTTGTGTTCCCTTTGTTAAGACCCATTTTGTGTTCATATTTCTTCTCTGTATTCATGCAATTATTGCTGCTAGAAATATTTCAAGCTTCCTCATAGATTTATTTGTATTGATATGTGAATGCAAGTGCCTGTAATTATATCACACATTCACTTATCTCAATACTGTTGATGCATATACCTGTGTGGACTATTGAAATCATATATTTAAATTTGCAACACATGAATCATAACATTCAACAACTCCTTCATCCATTATTTCTGCTTGTAACCCAAAAAGTATAGAAATCCTTAATGCCTCAAACACTATGTGTTAAGTGTAGATGTCTTGAAGTCTTATGCTCTATGTGATGGGTTGCTCCTTCTCTTTGTCCTCTCTCATCTGCCCTACAAAAGCTTATTAAGCTGTAAGCCCTTGTGCATATTTATGAGATCTGAACTTGTGAAGAAGTACCAAAAATCCATGTCTTATTTCTTTGATTAAATGAACCAACCCATTTCCTATAAATATATGTATCTATAGCACAAAAGTGATGTCTCCAGTTTCCTGTAAATCATTTGAGACACACAAATCTAGATGTGCCCAGGCATTGGTTTTGTAAGCAATCCAAGGTTGTCTCTGGGAGAGCTACAACATTTTTTGGCGCCATTGCCAGGGAACGTATTGAAGCATTTTTCCCCTGGGATAAGACAAATTGAGCACTCTTTGTGTAGGTGAGCGAAGTTTGTTCTAATTGCATTCACATCACCTTGGCGACTCCACAACCCCCCCTTATTAATTATCACCTCGGCTTTTAAAAGGCCTCATACTCGCTCAAATACATCTCAACAAAAAGCCCCATTTGTATCTGACCCAGAAAAGTTGATTTTCAAGAAAGTCTGGAAAGAGAAAATTCCCCCCTACCTGTGCTACCACCTCACCAGCCTTTGAAGCTTCCTCATCCAACGCTCAACCCGCTGTTACTCACTACTCAAGATTTGTTCCTAGGGCCCTAACATACCCTGCATTCAGTCTAGCCACTCCTATCACTGTGTTTTTGGGCCAAGTTCCTCAATCAAGTCTTAATCCCCCTCCATTAATCCAGATGGCTCTTCCAGATTTTTTGCTAAACAAATATGCACCTCTTAATTTACCTCAGCCCCTGAGTGCAATCCCCGAGGACTACCTAAAGCATCTGCCTAGGTTCAATGGGGAAGATAATAACACGACACAGAGTCACATTGAAACCTTCAGTGCTTTTGCCAGGTACATAAACGTGGAACAACTGGATGTGGTCATGAGACTTTTTGTACAATCCCTCGATGGAGAGGCTAGAAAGTGGTTCAATTCCCTACCCAATGACTCCATCACTACCTGGGAGAAACTTGAAAACTCTTTCACACAGAAATGGTTCACCAGGAGGTCGGTCATTATGGAGAAGCAACAGAGGAGGATGATATAGATTATTATTGCAAACAATTTGCAGAGTTCATGCAAGCACAACCACAATGTAAATATAATCTAAGATCTTCAAAGAAGAAGTCAAGAGAACTAGAGCAACAGGAGGAAACTGCCCCCCAAGTTATTGCTCCAGTACCAGGCAAAGGGAAAGGTAAGCTAAATCCTGATCCTTCCAAGATAAAAGTCTCTGCAAATAAGGAAAGAAATAGTGATGAGAGACACACGGAAAAGGAGGCACCGGTCCTACTAAAAACTGTTAATGGTAAGGAAGAAGGAACGGAACCAGGAGGTATAGAAAAAGTCCAACCCGCATTCAATCTCCAGAAAGAGCTTGAAAAGGTAAAAATTCTTGTTCCTCTGACTGAGCGTCTAAAGCAACCTACTTATAAAGCTCAAGTCTCTCAATTCATGCATCCATCCACCCCAGCACAAAGCCATGACAGTTTAAATCTTCAAGAGGAGAGGCCAATGGTTGTTTTTGGGCCGCATGTGGAAGAGTTGGATCCTTCTATTGTACCTTTTTACGTGACTTTGGTGATCCATGACCTTTTGTTGCATAATTGCATGCTGGATTAAGGAGCCTCACACAACCTCATGCCATTATCAGTAATGGAACAACTGGGCTTGGAGATCACCAGACCATACAAGGACTTGTACTCCTTTGACTCCAAAAGAGTCAAGTTGTTATGAACTTAAAGTCATAACAATTAAATAAAATATTAAAATATTATTTAAATAAATAAATTATTAATTATAATCAATTTATTAGCGAATAATTTGTTAAAGGAAGAGACATCAGTTCCCAAGGGACATGTTTCTCTCTGATTAGGCATGGCTAGTCAACTCCTATTTAAGGAGCAACACCTCAGCCTTGTAAACACCATTCTATTTTTTATCAATATATATATATATATATATATATATATTACATTCAGAATTTATCTGGTGTTCTATTATAAGTCTAAACAATTTAGAATTTAAATTCTAACAGTGGTATCAGAGCCTGAACTTGTCTGGTGACACCCACGGGGTCTTGCTGACTGTCAGGCCCAACAAGTCTTCCATCCGCACCCTGAGTTTCACTGTGCAGAAGCAACCACTGTGATGTCGGCAGCTTGTGCGTGGGGCAGCCGGCCACCAAGGAAGTCGCTGTGGGAGTGGCTTAGGTTCTGGAACAGCCGATCCCTGAGATTCGCTGTCCACCATCTGCGTAGCATACAAAACTCTGTGGTTAATCAACGTACAATAGCTAACAGAACAACCACACGTCTGCAAGTTTTAACGACCATCGTGGAAAAAAATTGCACTCACTGTTCGCTGGTCAACACTGTAATCTGACAGGAAGGGCCATGATATTAAACGTAGAAGGTACGGGGTCAACGGACATGCATCTATCCATTTTAAAAATTGATTTTTTTTAATTTTAAAACTATGTCAAAAAAAGAAATTGGGTCTTCAAGAAAAAAATGTCGGCCAACAACAATGGCGATTTGAAAAAGGTTCAGGAGGACATTAGCAAGCTGAATAAATGCCTGGATAATGTCGAGAAGTCAGTTAGGAAGCAGGACCAGATTACCAACGATATCTCTTACTTAAAAAACTTAATGAGCTGGCGCTTCGGAGAGACTGATCCACCTTCAGCTACACAGAGTCGCAAGACTCTAGAAGGGGAGACTTCTCTAGAGCATGACTTCCTAAGGCATGAGAAGGAACAAATACCCCAAATTCACTTCGAAGGAAGCCAATATTATGCTCAATCTTCTAGAAGGAACCATCTTAAACTAAAAAATGAATTACCAAAGTATGATGGTAAGAACTTTAAAGTCGCTGTCGTATGGGTGAATAAGATGGATGCAAATTTTTTAGCAAACCATCTGTTTGGCAAACAAGAAAAAGTCGTGACTACATCCAACTACTTAGAAGCAGAGGCGTACGATTGGTTTTTGTAGTGGTCGTCTAAATGCACGGGTTGCTCGTTCAATTGGAAAAACCTTAAAAACACCTGTTAAAAAGGTTTCATGACGAGGAGGAGGATGATGTCTATGAGAAATTTGTTCACCTGAAGCAAAAAAGATCAGTGAGTGAATACACTCATGATTGGAAGTATTAGCAGTAAGGCAGAGAGGGTTTTCAAATGAGGAGTTGCTAAAAATGTATCGTTGTGGCCTTAAAGATTACATTCGCGAAGAATTAAAATTGCATAAACCAAAAACTATTGAGAAGGCCAGACACGAAGCCATAATTATCAAGCGGAAATATAAACTTCACAAAGCACCGTATGCTAGTAACAATAGGACTAACAACTATTCCAAGGGGAAGGCAAGTAAACCCTCGTTAGAAAATACTAGTAAGTACGTTCCACCACCATTACGAAGTGAAGGAAAACAACAATCTAATGTCGAAACGAAAAAGGATGACAAATGCTGGAAGTGCGGAGACAAGTATTATGCAGGACACAAGTGCGCAACACATAAATTGTACAACTGTGAAGCTAAACAAGAAGAGAAATCTTTAGAAGACAGCTTTGACGAAGAGGACAATGAAGAAAATGCAAACCCTAGTCCAAAATCAAAAGACAATATGCCACAAATCTCAATAGCAGCCATCACAAGGATAGCTCAAACACAGACATTGAAGCTTAAAGGTCACATCAAGAAGCAAAGCGTTATTGTTCTAGTGGACTCAAGAAGTATGCACAACTTTGTAAATGTCAATGTTTCCAAAAGACTGAACATCTTTGCTTACTCGGTAGCAGACTTAAAAGTTATGGTAGCAGATGGAAAACATATAGATGGAGTGGCCAAGTGCCATAAGTTTAAGTTGCAATTAAGCGACTATGCAATGGAGTCCAGTTTTTATACGGTTCCCCTAGGAGGAGTGGATGTTGTTTTGGGGGTACATTGGTTAAGAACACTGGGCACATATTCAGCAAACCACATAAAATAGTTCATTAGATTCAAATGGGATGGAAGGAAATATCAATTGTTCGGGTTTCAGGCACCACCAATACAAGTCATCTTCGCTCAACAAATTAAGAAGCTTATTTGCAAGGGGGCACCAGCATTTGTTGCACAATGTCAGCACTTGGAATTATTATCGACAGAAGGGGCTCATCGACCATCAAAGATTTCATCCTTGACCTAGAGATACAAGAAGGTTTTCCAAGATCTACCAATGAAGTTACCACTGGAAAGGCAAATTGAACACATTATCGAAGGCAAACTAGACTCAACTCCAGTTAATGTTAAACCATATTGCTATCCCACCACAAGACAGAAATAGAACGCTTAATACAAGACTTGTTGAAGCATGGAATCATTACAAAGAGTAGAAGTCCATGCGTTGCACCTATAGTATTGGTCAGAAAGAAGGACGGATCTTTCCGATTATGTATAGATTATAGAGGCTTAAACAAAATCACTATTAAGCATAAGTTTCCGATTCCATTCAATGATGAAATGTTAGATGAATTACACGGTGCAAAATATTTTTCCAAGTTACATCTAAGATTAGGCCACTACCAAATATGAGTAAGGTTAGAAGACTCATGAAGGGCATTACGAGTTCAAGGTCATGCCATTTGGATTAACAAATGCACCAGCCACCTTCCAAGCAACCATGAATGAGCTCTTTCACCCTTATCTTAGGGAGTTTGTATTAGTTTTCTTCAATGTATTCTAGTTTACAGTAAGACGTGGAAAGAACATTTCAAACATCTAGAAGAAGTGTTCTCTGTTTTGGAAAAGAACCAGATTTATGCCAAGCTATCAAAATGTATGTTTGGGCAGAAGGAAGTTGAATACCTAGGTCATATTATATGAAGGGAAGAATTTAAGTGGATCCCAACAAAATCAAGGCAATCAAAGAATGGCCCAAACCCAAGAACATATCTAAGCTGAGGGGATTTTTAGGTTTAATAGGGTATTACAGAAGATTTATAAAAAACTACACATTTGACAGCGCCCCTGACGAAATTTGTTAAAGAAAAATGCTTTTAAGTGGGATGACCAAGCAGACAAGTGTTTTGAGAAATTAAAGGAAGTGATGTCAACCACACCAGTACTAACAACTCCTGACTTCTCCAAACCGTTCATAGTCGAATGTGATGCTTCTGGGTTCGGAATTGGAGTTGTATTGATGCAGGACAACCACCGTATAGCATTTGAGAGTAGGAAACTTAATAAAGAAGAAGGCTTAAATTCAACATACCAAAAGGAGATGCTCGCCATCATACATGCTTTGACAAAATGGCGCCAACATTTGCTTGAAAGTAAATTTTCAATCCGAACCGACCACAACAACCTTCAATTCTTACTCCAGCAAAAGACATTATCAACAGAACAACAGAAGTGGATGGAGAAGTTGTCAGCTTTCGATTTAGAAATATTACACAAGAAGGGAAAGGAGAATGTCGTAGCTGATGCACTCTCACGTAAAGGTGACGATCACACAACATGTGCCACCATGATAGTTGTTTCGGAATGGTTGGACGAAATACGAGCCGAATATGCTAAGGATAAGGATTGTGACTCCATGATTAACAATATTAGTCAGTATACCAACTTCGAGTGGAAAAATGACATCTTATGGTATAAGGGGAGAATTTACCTAACACCTGCATCCAAATTTAAGGTGAAAATACTAAAGGAGTCTCACAATTAGCCAGCAACCGGACATGTCAGATTCTACAAGACTTACTACAACATCTGACAGTCATTCTATTGGAAGGGTATGAGCAAGGAAATTCAAAAATATGTTGTAGAATGTGATATTTGTCAAAGAAACAAGAGCGAAAATGTTCTAACTCTAGGATTGCTACATCCACTACACATTCCAAATCAGAAGTGGGAGGCAATTTCGATGGATTTTATTGAAGGACTACCTGCATATGACGAAAAGGATAAAATATTTGTAGTAGTCGACAAGCTCACTAAATATGCCCACTTTATGGCTATTAAAAACACTGACACAACTAAACAAATTGTTGATGTGTTTCCTAAGGTCATAGTTAGCGATAGAGATGTAAGGTTTAAAGCGAAATTTTGGAAGGAATTCTACCATCAAGCAGGAATATCCTTCAATATGAGTTTGGACTATCACCCTCAAACAGACGGGCAAACCGAAATCGTTAGTAAATGCTTGGAAACATATCTCCGTTGTTTCGTTACAGATAAACATAACAGATGGACATAGTGGCTACACTTGACAGAATGGTGGTATAATACTGCTTACCACATGTCAGCTAAGATGACACCCTTCCAAGCCATATATGGTTATGAGCCACCCAGGTGGAAGGACTTTGCACTCCTTGATTCTAGGGTACTAGCAGTTAAAGACCACTTAGGAGAGTTAAAGGATCATCAACTTACTAAAAGAAAATCTAACCATGGCTCGTAATAGAATGAAACAACAAGCCGACCAGCACCGTTCTGAAAGAGAGTTCGAGGAGGGAGATTGGGTCTTTGTTAGACTCCAACCTCATAAGCAACTATCACTAAAACAACAAGGGAAGAATAAATTGTCACCTAAATATTATGGATCGTACCAGATAATAAAAAAGATAAGTAGTGTAGCTTATGGGTTAAAGTTACCAAACAACTGCCAAATCCATAATACCTTTCACGTATCAAGTCTCAAAAAAGTATTAGGGCAAAACCAAATAGCCGAAACAGAAATCCCAGAGATCGATGAAGAAGGAAGAATAGTCCTTGAACCTAAAGGTATGCTCGCTACTCAAGAAAGGGTTTTATGATCTAAGACAATAAAGGAATACCTCATCAAATGGAAGAGGTTACCAGAGGAAGATTCGTCTTGGGAATCAGAATGTTTTGTGCATCAATACCTAGGCCTACCTATGCTTTGAGGACAAAGCATCTTTATGGGAAGGCAATGTTATGAACTTAGTCATAACAATTAAATAAAATATTAAAATATTATTTGAATAAGATAATTTATATAATCAATATTAGCAGTATAGTTAATTAAGAACATCAGTCCGAAGGGCCACGTCTCTCTATTGACATGGCAGTAACTCCTATTAGGAGGCACACCTCGCCTGTAACATCATCATTTTTTCATATATATATAAATATATATATATACATATTACATTCAAAATTTATTTGGTGTTTTATTATAAGTCTACAACAATTTAGAATTTAAATTCTAACACAAGTGTTATGGATGATAAAGGATCTGGTGGTAAACTTGGTTCAAATCCCCGTGAAGAGTGTGGTAATGGACGTAGTGGTGGCCGATATTCCTCCTCATTTTGGAATGCTCTTATCCAGATCTTGGGGTTCCAAGGTGGGTGGCTCTATTAAGCTAGATCTGACTTATGCCACTATTCCCACTTTCGGAGGTAAGCAAAGGAGGCTATATAGAGAATTTAGGTTTGTAAAATCCGTGACCCCAGCTAAAGGCTCAGAAAACTCCCCAGCTCATGGAAAAGAAAGCGACCCCTCCTGCCTATTCTTAGAAGAGGACAAGAACCTCTTAGAAGAAGCATCAGTACAACTGACAAGGCAGTTGGAATACCAACACTTAAATGAAAATGAAGTATGGAAATTGTACTTCGACGGAGCAAACTCAAAAGAGGGAAATGGAGCTGGAATATTGTTGGTATCTCCAGAGGCCAACCCGATACCCCTCTCATTCAAGCTGGAATTTGAGGCGACCAACAACGTAGCGGAACATGAAGCAGTGCTCCTTGGGCTACAAACAAGAAGGAATGTGAATGTTGAATGCTCGACTGTGCTTGGAGGCTTCGAGCTGATTATTAAGCAGGTCAAACGATTTATAGAAGAAGGTAAGGAGCTTAGTAACTCGATTAGAGGGTTCATGGAGGAGATCAAAAGAGTTGAGCATTAATTACCAAGTTGGGAACACATATTAAATTTCTTGTTCGAAGATTTTAGGAGGTACATGTTAGTTTTAATAGCTGAATTTCTAGAGAACAATGGAATGAGGTCCAGTGCCCTAATGTGGAGATCGTATCATTGGAAGGTTGGTTTTCAGAATTAGTGGAATCTTGAGTTGCCAGCACCTTTCTTCTTCTGCCTGCTCATAAGAGGTATGAGTAGAATGTAGTCAAGTAGCCAGTTGCTTAACTGGCTGCACTGGAGAGGACATAACCTAATAATTATATTTTTAGTAGGTATGGACAACTGTCATTCAAGATTGAAGCCCGAGGAGAAGGCCCTAAGACTTTGGTGATGTGTTGTCTAAAATTTTTATTTTTCTTAAAAGTTTTCTGCTATGTAAGCCAGTGAGTTAGTGAATCTTACAATCATTTAGTCAGTTTGTAGTCGTTTAGTTAATTTTTTTGTTTTTAGAAATGACTCCATGACCAATGGAAGGAAAGCTACTGGTCTCCAGGTTCTCAGCACCTTGGCAGCAAGGTACTGCCCCCAGTTGGAGCCAATGTTGTCACCCACTGCATTGTGGGTTTCAGTTGGTCAAGGATGCCCAAGAGCAGTGAATTTTGGAGCCACTTTTCCAGGCCACAAAAGATCTCAGCGCTAAATCAGACCCTCTCTATTGCTTAGTGCTCGGAAAGAGCTTTCCAACGGTATACAGAAGTCCAAGAATGGACTTCTGGATCGAAAGTTAGAGCATGTTGAAGATCACACTTGGAAGGCCTTGAAAACCAAGAAAATGACTAAGTATGAGGGAAAACTGCATATCGATGACCCCACATCTCGTAAATCACATATTGGCGACCCCGCAATCTCGCATCTCGCATCTCGACGACCCTACAGTCCTGCAGATCTCGCATCTCGATGACCCTGAAGTCCCGCAGTTATCCCGCATCTCGACGACCCTGCAGTCTCGCAGTCATCTAGCATCTCGACGACCCTGCAGTCCCGCAGTCATCCCGCATCTCGACAACCTTGCAGTCTCGCAGTCACAGCAGTCCCGCAGTCATCTCGCATCTTGATGACCCTGCAGTCTCGCAGTCACAACAGTCCCGCATCTTGTAGTCTCACATGGCTCCCGCAATACCTGATGGGCCATCCTTAAGGAATTGCGGCGGGGGGGGGGAGGGGATCGCCGATATGGTGTGACATCACCGGGGATGGTCGAAATTCATTTACAAAGGAAAAACATGGTAAAACTGAGGTAGGGCTGCTCCCTTCTCTCTCCTCCACATGGCATCAACATATCGACACATCGACGCATTGGCATATTGGCTGAGCAAAGGGTTGCCACTTTAAAGACCGTGTGGGGGCTGGTTCTGCAATATAATGTAAAAGTTCTGGGAAAGGCCGAAAACCAAATACAAAGGAATTTCATGAAAAAACAGCACTGGGCTGCCCCCTTCTCTCTCCTCCACATGGCAGTACAACATATTGCCGCTGGGCAATCCCGCAATCTCGCATTATTGGTGATCGGCGGGGTCACCACTCTAAACCATGGAAAAACGCCGATCTTGCGATTTAATGCAAAGTTGCCGAGGAGGGCCAAAATTCATTAATAAAGGAAATGCATGCAAAAACAGGGCCGACAGGCCTTTTTCTCTCTCCTCCAGGGGGCTACGTGGTAGCATATGATTGGTCCTCAGAGTTGACATGGCAGCTGATGTCATCAGTGACATGGTAGTACGAATGTTGACGTCGTTGTATGGTTGGACACATGTCAAGCAATTTCGATGTTTTTAGGGGTCCTATAGGCGCATTTCTGGGTGACACGTGTCACAACTCACAGGGTGACACGTGGCAACGATGATGTCATTCCGCATATCGATGATTGTAGCTGCCTAGGGGAGAAACTTAAGGAAAAGTGCATTTAGCGCCGGGATGCAGGATTCCGAGTAACAAAGAAAAAAGACCCTAGATGTGATAATTTATTTCGATCTATTTGATAAGGTCTTTGCATCCGAGATGTCGGCTGATGTGGTGTAAGGGGCTATCAAAGGATTTTCAAGTTACAAAGGAAAGGCCCCCTGAGCAGCGGTTGAAAGTCTTAGCGCCCAAAGAGCTAAGCCCCTGGTTCCAGCCTCTGGTCATCTGAGGAGAGTCACACAAGGGGCTATAATAAAGAGGGGCTAAGGGGGAAATCAGAAAGTCCATGTTTCGCCGGTTTTAGAGGTGAAAAGCTCGCGGCTGAGAGACTTCGCTGTTACACTACATCAAGGCACCAATAGTGCAGGACCGAGGTTTAAAGGGCGTGATGGGTCGACAACTGTGGTTTTAAGAAGAACAGGTGGTGCATTCAAAGCACGGGATGGGCTAATCCAGAAGAAGCCCACTGTGACAAGGGTTTGGGAGCCAACTCCAAAGGAAATAAAGGCAGAAAAGATAGAGGTTGGTGAAGCAGTGCAGGAAGCCGTGCCTTAAGTAGAACAACTCCTGCAACAAAGATGATCACAGGATGGGCAAGGAGATCTTTGTATATTTTGGATCTTATGGTTATTTATTTGCTGTACTGTAACATGCCTCCTTTCCTGAGGCATTTAATTCTGTAATATTTTGTGCCACAGAGCCATTTATGACTGAGACAACTAGTCGACTCGACAACTGAGTCTAGACAAGAGATATTTTGCTGCAATGAATGTTCTTGCTCCCCTCTCCGGATAAATAGGGGAAAGCAAGACTTAGAAAAGGTTCAGAAATTCTATAGAAAACACTACATGCTATTTTCAGACTGTATCTCTTTGTAACACAATTTTTTTCAGAATATCAAGGGAATGGAGGTGATTCCCTCTTCAAGAATTACAGTATGTGTTCCCTCTATTAAAACCCATTTTGTGTTCATATTTCTTCTCTTTATTCATGCAATTATTGTTGCTAGAAATATTTCTAGCTTCCTCATAGATTTATTTGTATTGATATGTGAATGTAAGTGGCTTTAATTATATCACAGATTCACTTGTCTCCATACTGTTGTTGCATATACCTGTGTGGACTATTGAAATCATATCTTTAAATCTGCAACACATGAATCATAGCATTCAGCTCCTCCTTTATCCATTATTTCTACTTGTAACCCAAATAAGTATAGAAATCCTTAATGCCTCAAGCTCTATGTGTTAAGTGTAGAAGTCTTGAAGTCTTATGCTCTATGCGATGGGTTGCTCCTTCTCTTTGTCCTCTCTCATCTACCCTGCAAAAGCTTATTACGCTGAAAGCCCTTGAAATGCTCGACCTCCATTATTTTTATGCATATTTATGAGATCTGAACCTGTGAAGAAGTAGCAGAAATCCATGGCTTATTTCTTTGGAAAAATGAAACAGCCCATTTCCTATAAATATATATATCTATAGCACAAAAGTGATGTCTTGTAAGCGCCCAGGCACTGGTCTTGTAAGCGCCCAGGCACTGGTCTTGTAAGCAATCCAATGCTGTCTCTGGGAGCTACAACAAGTTCTCTAGAAAACCCTAACTTAAGGGTATGATAATGTGTGAAACCCTAGCCTTCCTAAGGTTTCTGGAAATGCTAGTTGAAGTTTTTTTTTAATGATGGTTGGGGTTTTGGTATGATCGTGAAAACCTAACTTGTTAAGGTTGAATGATGCTGTCTAAGATCCAAAACCTTTGAAGTTTTGGTATAGTAGGGTTTGCTTTGCTATGTTAGGAAGCCCTAAATCTTTAGGGTTTGGTTGGGCCTATAAGCAAAACTCTTGTTATGTCTTTAGAATAAGATCCTGGGAATGAAACCCTAGGTGTATATGTGTCCATTTGGTCGAAACCCTAACAATGTTGTCTGACATATGATATACTTATGCATGATAATGAATTCCTAGATATATGTGTTGACCTAATTATTGATGGTCATAAGTCTTAGGGTTTAATATAAGCTCTTGTCCAAGTTTGATATTATAGGATGATGTTGTTTGGGAAATCTCGAGTTTTGCAGCTAAACGCTAGATATATTATAGGATAGTTGATAGACATATTACTTGTTTGAATTGTTTCTAGGGTTTGCTATATGAAAGAACTTGTCATATCATTGAAAGACTATTGAAACCTTAGATGAGTTTAATATTTTGATTTGTTGATATGACTTAGGGTTTGTAACAAAATTTGGGCTAACTTCTAATGCTTCGATTATTGTAAGATTTTTATATGGCTAACTTCATGCTTCTATAGTTTTGGTTGTACTTGCTATCTAAGTTGTGTAGGTACAACATCTTTAAGATGGTGAAGATGATCACAAGTAAAGTTGATGTGATAAGCATGATATATGAATGACTTTGATAAGAATGATGGAAGCCATGAAAGATTCTTCAATAAGAAGAAGCTAATCTCCTTGGGTTAAGAGGAAGCCCGGATAAAAGAAATCTCCTTGAGATTAAGAGGGAGCCCAGATAAAGGAAAGCTCCCTTGTTGAGAGGGAGGGCATAACATAGTTTTGATTAGAGAATGCATTTTGAAGGATATGTTGATGCATGTGAAGTAGGAAAGGAAAGTGTATGATTGATGAATCTTCTATCAAAGATTTGGTTGATAATCCTACTGTGTTGAGAAGCAACATTAGTTGTTTGAAAGACCCCAAATGTTTGTGTTTGTTTATGAACATGTGAAAGTATATTATTGATTAGGGTTATGTTTGTACAGGTAAATCTTTCGAAGGTTTTGATAACATGCTGGTTACTGATTCGTTTGATCGGAGAGATTTGTTGTCCTTGATCTACTGGATCAAGGAATGTTGAGACTTTGTGAGTGAAGCATTGCCTGGGAGGACATCTGGTCGACACTTTGTGTTGATGTCTAGGTCCCGAAGTTGGGAGGGTGGTGTTGGTGATAAAGCTCTGACCTCAGATACACACCTGGATCCCTAGGTTGATGGTTAGTAAATAGGCTTGATGGTACCTAGAGAGGCTGAAAGCTTGAGTCCATCTTAGTCCCACATGGATAGATTGCCTTGGTCAGGAATCTAGTCCATGGCATTGTGGTGCCTATAAATTATTCATGGTTCATATAGTTGAGATCTTCCTTGTACTTGTATATGATGAATACCTCCCTAGTTAAGAGGGAGTGTTGGAAAATGTAACTAGGTTCGGTCTTCATTAATGTATTTGAGTCATCATGTAATGTACTTGTCAAACGAATTATTATTATTATTATTATGACTTATTAAAGCATGGGTTTCATGCTTGGGTCATCATATTTTAAGTCAAAGTCCCCATTGAGGACTTCTAGGATTCATTCTAAGTTAATAGAGTAATTGTAATTTTAAAGAGACCCTTCTTGGGCTTTTGAATCATGTAAAAAGGTTTAGTATCGAGTCAAAAATGAAATATGTTGCCTCCACACCAAGTCGGCTCAACGAGGGCTATTCGACCTCACCTAAAGGCTATAAAAGGAGCAGTTCGAATTCATTTGGAAGAGAACATCTCAAGCAAGTTCGATATCTCTCTGGAAGCCAAAAAAAGTGCGAAGTAAAGGAAGAGGGCTAAAGAAGTGCGAGTTTGGTCAAGGTGAAAGAAGAAAGGAAAATCGAAATTTTGGTGCATCTCTCTCTCTCTTGCTCGTGCCCTAGATTGGAAGATCGAAGTTCTCTTGTTGATGCCACTGCCAGTTGTTGCATGTTGCTACTGCTAACAAGTATAGGTCGAAGTTGCTGTTGTTGGGTGTTGTTGCCTTAAGAAGTTGTATTGGGCCAAGATCGAAGTTCCTAAGTCAAGATCGAGGTCTTTCATCCAAGATCAAAGTCTCCAAAGCAAGGTCGAAGTTACTGGGTCCAAGAAAGTGCTGCATAGTGCTACTACTGTTGCCTGGTCAAATATGATCATCTGCAAAGGAAGAAGAAGGCTGACTTGGGGTGGAGGAAAGTTTGTGCCAAGGTCTAGAGTCTTGGATTATCTCAGGAAAAACTATTGAAGGAAGAACTATTGACTTGGTTTTCCCCTAGAGAGGGGTTTTGCCTTGATTGTGTGCCTATATCTTGTGTCCATTGATTTATGTGCTATTGCTTTGGTAATTGCTTGATGAACTAAAAGGAAAGAAGATATAAAATAAATCTAATAAGAAATCAAGAACATCACAAGTAATTATCAAGTATAAGAAAATCATTCTGCCTTTCGGATTTTCTAACACTTCGTCCACCTTGAAGCCTATATATAGGATGGAACTCGACCTTCTATGGACACAATTCATTCTCATCAAGCAAGCGAAGGAGAAAAAGAAGGAGGCTAGCGAAGAAAGAAGAAGGATGAAGATCAAGTGATTGGGTCATTTCTCTCTCTTCACAAGTGCGAAGGAAGGAGACTAAGGGTATTTGCTGCTGGGTTAGGGTTTTGCTGCTGCAGGATCAAACTTGGAGAATTGTAGAAAGAAGGTCGAAGGAAGGCTCATTAGGTCATCCTCAAGCCCTAGAAGAAGGAGAAAATCAAGCAAAGGTCTCAAGAGGTCTTGGAAGCCCAAAATAAACTCACACGTGTGGAAGCAACTGTTGTGGGTGGGGGTCGAAGTTGTGATGCTGGAAGAGATTTGATTGGGTTTGTATTGGAAAATGGAAGCACAACATCAAGAAGGATGGACTTGGTCTTGGAAGGGTATTGGTCTTGGTCTAGAGGTCTTGGAATTTGCCAATTGAAGAATATATAAGAAGAGAAGAGATTTGTGGGTTTTCCTCTCAAGTGGAGAGGCTTTGGCCCTGGCTTGCAACCTATATCCTGTGTTCTTGTGTATTGTTGATCTTCTTGTTTTGGTAGCTGTTTGATGATAAAAACAACATAATGTCAAGAGAAGAACATAATAAGTAAGAAAAAGTAAAAAGACATCACACGCAGTTATCAAGTATAAGAGAAATCATTCTAACTATTGCACTCTAGATTTCTCAACATGGTATCAGAGCTAAGGTTGGTTAAGGGCATGATGGAGATCACTACTCCCTTGAAGAAGTTTTTAAAGAAGTGTTCTATAGTAGCAAGTCATCTCAAGAAGGGCATCGAGGCATTATGGAATCTTTTATTTATCAAGGATGATATGACCAAGACATCTACAAAAGGATGAAGGACTATTCTCAACACTTACTGTCACATTTGAAGATGAGAATATTTGGGTAATCGATAGTGGAGCATCAAGACATATGACAGGTGAGCACAAGCAACTAAAAACCATATCAAGAGGAAAATCCTCTTATGGAGCATCAAGACATATGACAGGTGAGCACAAGCAACTAAAAACCATATCAAGAGGAAAATCCTCTTATGCCATTGAGCTTGGTGACAAGAAGAGTTATCTTGTAAGAGGAATTGGATCAACCTCGCTGGAGCTAGAGAATGGAGGAAATATTCATCTCAACAACATTCTATTTGTTCCAGGTTTACAAAGGAATCTACTTTCTATTTCATGTCTAGAAGATAAGGGAGATAGAGTTGCTTTTATATATGGAAAGTTTGTAGTATGGGATAAAAACTCTAGCATTGAAAATGCAAAGGTGATTGGGATTCGTGAAGGAAGACTCTACAAATTACTAACTCCTCTCTCTCAAGCTTTGGTTCACATTGAAGTAAGCCCATGTGAACTTTGGCATAGAAGGTTTGGTCACCTTCATTACAAAATCCTACCAACTCTAAATTCAATAGTGAATGGCATCCTCAACTCAAGGAGGATCATAAAGGAGCATGCAAGGGATGTGCATTAGGCAAAAATGTCAAGGGACCATTTGGAAGTAGTGCTTCAAGGTCAAAAGAAATTCTAGATCTCATTCATTTCAATGTTTGTGGTCCTATGTCTACAAAGTCTCTTAGAGGTCATTTATATTATGTGACATTCATTGATGACGATTCAAGGAAAACTTGGGTTTATTTGCTGAAATCCAAGGATGAAGTATTCAAGGAAAACTTGGGTTTATCTGCTGAAATCCAAGGATGAAGTATTCATCAAATTTCAGGAATTCAAAGCTGAAGTAGAGAACTTTACAGAAAGAAAAATAAAGATTCTAAGGCCTGATAATGGAGGAGAATTACTTCATAGGAAATCATAGCTTTCTCTAAGGAGTCTAGGATTAAGAGGGAGTTGATAGTCCCATATAATCTCGAACAAAATGGAGTTGTAGAACGAAAAAATTGATCTATTGAAGAAAGTGTAAGAGCCATGTTGGATGATGAAGATTTGCCAAAATTTTTGTGGGGTGAAGCAACAAAGGCTGTTGTATATATTCAAAATCAAAGTCCTCATAAATCACCAGACAACATGACTCTTGAAGAAGCATTCATTGGGAAGAAACCAAGCATGGACCATCTCCGAATATTTGGCTGTCTTGTCTATATTCGTATACCGAAGGATAAAAGAAAGAAGTTGGATCCTACAAGCGTGAAGGGAACATTTGTTGGCTATAGTAATACTTCAAAAGCATATAGGATCTACATAAAGGAAGGACAATGAATAGAAGTTAGTTGAGATGTGATATTTGATGAAAGTATTGCATTTAAGAAATCAAAAGACCTCCCAATGGACTTTGATGACAAAGAACTTCCTATATTTGAAGAGGAATGTACCAGGGAAGAAGAAGATTCAAATCATGAAAATGAAGGGCCTGGTGAATCCGTGCAACCTGTGGTTATCCTTGAAAGTAGAAAGGGACCTACTTAGTTGAAATCTACTCTTTTAGATGCAAAGGGACATGGAGCGACCAAAGACACATTTAGGGAAGTAAGAAGCCCAAAAAATATTTTGGGTATGTAGCCTATATGACAAAGCTAATAGAAGCAAAACCATCCACCTTTGAAGAGGTTATCAAACATCAAGAATGGAAAGATACCATGAATGAAGAGTATCAATCAATAGTGAAAAATGGAGTTTGGGAGATTGTACCTAGGTCCTGAAGACAAATTGGTGGTAACTTCCAAATGGCTCGACAAGATTAAACATGCAGCAGATGGAAGTATTGATAATTATAAGGCAAGATTTGTGGCTAGGGGCTTCTCTTAACAAGAAGGCATCGATTATGAAGAGACATTTGCACCTACAACAAGGTATACAACTATATGTTCGCTGGTCTCTTTGGCAGCATCAATGGGATGGAACATCCATCAAATGGATGTCAAGATTGCGTTCTTGAATGGCACTATTGATGAAGAAGTCTATATAGAGCAACCCTTGGGATTTGAAGTTAAAGGTAGAGAAACTTATGTTTTCAAGTTAAAGAAGGCATTGTATGGCCTTAAGCAAGCTCCAAGGGCATGGTATGCAAGGATGGATGCATACCTACAAAGATTGGGCTTCTCAAGGAGTTATGTTGATCCAACTCTCTATATCAAGGTTGTGAAGGATGAACCTATAATCATTCTTCTGTATGTGGATGATCTTCTCATGATAGGGGTGGAAGATCGTATTCAAGAGTGCAAGAAAGTTGAAAAATTGGCAACAGAATTCGACATGAAGGATCTAGGGATGATGCATCATTATTTGGGACTGGAAGTTTGGCAAGGACCTGATAAGATTTATCTAGGTCAAGGAAAGTATGTGATCGAGATGCTGAAGAGGTTTGACATGATGGATTGTAAACCTATGACAACTACCATGATCACAAAGAGGCTATAAGAACTTCCGAATCAAGCCCAGTGGATCTGACTAGGTATAGACAATTGATTGGCTCACTAATGTACTTGGTAAATACTCGACCAAACATTTGTTTTGCAGTGAATGTTCTTAGTCAGTTCCAGATAAAGCCCAAGCATGATCATTGGATAACAGCCAAGCATATGCTGAGATATCTACAAGGAACAATACACTACTGCCTAAAGTAGTATGATAAGAGGAATGGTGTCCACTTGATTGGATATACAAATTCCAACTGGGGAGGCAGTGAGCAGGATGGAAGAAGCACTATTAGAGGATGTTTTATTTTGGGATCCTCCATGGTCTCCTGGATGAGTAGAAAACAAGAATCAGTTGCTTTGAGTAGTTCTAAGGTTGAATATATTACAACTTGTGAAGTAAGCAGAGAAGATCTCTGGTTGAGGAAGTTGTTGTCCGACTTGTTTGAAGGACCAATGGACCCTACAATGATACATTATGACAACACCAGTTGTATAAGGTTGTCTTAAGACCCAATGTTTGATGGAAAGACAAAGCATATAAATAACAAGTATCACTACATTCGAAAGCTGGTGCAGGATGGTGTGCTGTAGCGATGGTATATCTCCACCGATGATCAGGGAGTTGACATGTTGACAAAATCTCTTCCTAATAAGAAGCTTGTGTACTTAAGAGACAAGCTTGGATTGGTTGATATATCCTCCCTAGTTGAGAGGGAGAGATAGACACATCATTTTTGTCTTCACTTTGGGAAGAAAGAATGGAGGATTGGGTAAGCATCTGGCATCCGATACTCTTTGAGGATAAGGTAGGGCATCCAAGATGAGAGTAGTCGTAAAGGACCGGTGTTCTTTGAGGACTGACAATCCAAGTTAAGAATAGTCCTAAAAGGGCATACCCTGTGAACACCCGGGTGGGGTATGTGCCTTGCAAGACAATGATGATGGTGTCTATCAGTCATTGGTCTCGCCAACATTGTGCTCTGATGTTGTGGAGAGATAGCGCTGTTAGTCAAGGCCTTGTTATGTGACAATGCTGGTTGGTATGATGCTAAACAAATGGTTTAGCAATCTGACTCTTCTTATGAGATCTCTTCAGATTGAGAATGTCCATGTACCATCTATGAATATCTCCCTAGTTAAGAGATAGTGTTGAAAAATGTGTAACTAGGTTCGATCTTCATAAATATAAAATGTACTTTTGATTCTTGTATATTGTAAAATGAAAGAAAAAATATCATTGTTATTTTGAAGCATGGGTTTCATGATCAAGGTCTTTTATTTTAGAGGTCAAGAACCCGTTGAGTGCTTCTAGGGTTTGTCCTAGGCCAAGAAGTCAAAAGAGACGTTGTCATATGATGAAGACCCCATTGGACGCATTGTAATTTGTACAAAGAATTATTTCTGTATTTAAAAGTGTCAAAATACCCTCCAAGACCAAGTTGGCCTGCTAGCTAAGAAGTCAGCCTAATTTGAGGTACTTTGTCCACCTTGGAAGGAACTCGACCTCCTATGGACACAATTCATTCTCTCATCAATCAAGCGAAGGAGAAGAAGAAAGATGCTAGCGAAGAAAGAAGGACGAAGATCAAGTGATTGGGTCATTTCTTTCTCTCTTGACACGTGGGAAGTAAGGAGACTAAGGGTTTATGTTGCTGGGTTAGGGTTTTGCTGTTGCAAGGTCGAACTTGGATAAAGTGTAGAAAGAAGGTCGAAGGAAGGCTCATTAGGTCATCCTCCAGCTCTAGAAGAAGGAGAAAGTTAAGCGAAGGTCTCAAGATGTCTTGGAAGCCCAAAATGAACTCACACGTGTGGAAACAACTATTTTCGGGAGGGCCAAAAATTTTAGATATGCAGTAGAGGCTGAAATTCTGTTGCTGGGGGTCGAAGTTGTGTTGCTGGAAGAGATTTGACTGGGTTTGTCTTGGAAAAAGGAAGCACATCATCAAGAAGGTCGAACTTAGTGTTGGAAGGGTATTGGTCTTTGTCTAGAGGTCTTGGAATTCGTCAATTGAAGAATCTATAAGAAGAGGAGATTTGTGGGTTTTCCTCTCAAGGGGAGAGGTTATGGCTGTGGCTTGCAACCTATATCTTGTGTTCCTGTGTATTGTTGATCTTCTTGTTTTGGTAGCTGTTTGATGATAAGAACAACATAATATCAAGAGAAGAACTTAATAAGAATGAACAAGTAAAAAGACATCACAAACAGTTATCAAGTATAAGAGAAATCATTCTAACTATTGCCCTCTAGATTTCTCAACACCATACAGGGCCTCAAAGGGGCTCATCTTCATTGATTCCTGGTAGCCATTATTGCGTCAAGAGGCACTCTCTAGCCCAGTATGGTAGAGATGTTGTAATGTCTTGTCCTGTCTTGCCCTGTTCTGTCCTGTTTAACATTTTGACATGGTCAAATTACATAAACATAAAAATAAAATAAAATAAACTAATAATTAAAGTAAAAAAATTAATTTAGCGGTGGTAGTGTTTGGACCCTAATTTTGAATATGATATTTTTTATTTTAAAATAATATAATACTTTTTAATTGTTTAATAAAATTACTCATTTTTTATTGGGCTCCTCTTCAGCCTAGTATGCTTGATATGTGTAATGTAACGTAATGTAATGTAAACATTTTTACTCGGTGAAAATAAAATTAAAATATGGTAGAGATGTGTAACTTAATGTAACCTAATGCAATGTAAACATTTTAACTCGATGAAAATAAAATAAAAATAGCAAAATAACAAAATAAAAATAATTCTATAAAAATTAAATAATAAAAAAAATAAAAACGGCCCATGGTATTCATGTGGAATATAACCTATTTAAGGGGAAATTAAACTAGCCTAGATCCATCTTAGTTTGATGATATATTTAGATACATAATTAGCTGTAGAAAATGATATGCATTGAATCCATGTAGCCTGTAAAGGTAAAATGTTTTTATGGATATGTTGCATTGGGCATTTGTATAGGTCTTTTCGATGGCCCTATGTCTTTTTGTATGTTTTGTTTCTATTGTTGAATGGATGAATACATAATGTGTATATATGCATATAAGCTTCTTCATTCTAATGGCTTCTTTGATAATTACTTTAATATAATATTTGTAATATATTCTCTTAATTTATGTGTAGTAATGTGTTATAGAAATAAAGGTCTGATGGATCTAGGATGGTAATTTAGAAATGATTAAGATTAACTATGAAAGTGAGCTGGGGTGAGGGGAGGAGGTGGGGGAAATATTAGGTAAAATGAAATCATTACGTTTTATCTAATATTTCCGCCTCCCTTCATCCACCTTTTACTATGTTGCGAGAAATATTGGGTAAATATAATACCATAATATTACATTCTACCCAATGTTTTCCCTCAACTGGTCCACTTTTTATTGTAATTTTTCTCTATATTTGTAGTTTAAAAGTAAGCAAAATCAACTATAAAATTAGTAGGGGTGAGGGGAAATATTGAGTAAAATGTAATAATATTACATTTTAAATAGTAATCCCCCTCACGCTGACCACTTTTTACTGGGTGGGAATAGTAATAAATATTGGGTAAAATATAATATTTAATATTATATTTTATCCAAGATTTCCTCTCACTCGATCCACTTTTTATTAAGAATTTTCTTTATATTTGAGGTTCATAAGTAAACTTAACTCTTATGTAAACATTTGATCCTAGTATGATAGAGATGTTGTAATGTTTGACATTTTGACTTGGTAAAAAAAAGTAAAATAAAAAACATAAAAGTAATAATTATATTTATATTTATAATTATAATTAATAATTAAACCAGCGTAGATACATCTTAAATCTATATCTACCAAGTGCCGAGAGGGATCAAATCTCTTGAGATGCAATTCTCTTTTAGAGTGAAAAGAGATTTGATCCCTCTTGGCACTTAGTAGATTCGGAGTTAAGATGGATCTAGGCTGGTTATATGAAAATTCAACCAAGGGAAGGTATTCCTCCCACTTCTTCGATTGATGCATTACGTACATTCTTAGCATGTCCCCCAGTACCCTGTTCACTCTTTCCGTTTCCCTAGCCCGTCTGTGGATGGTATGTTGTACTGAATGATAATTGAGTCCCAAATCTAGCAAACAACACCTTCCAAAAGTTGGAGGTGAACTTAACATCTTGGGTATCCCATAAAGCCTGAATATTTCTTTCATGAAGATTTGTGCAATATCGATGGCTTTGTGGGTAGACTTAATAGGTATGAAGTGAGTTGCCTCGCTCAACTTGTCCACCACCACCATCATGGCATTGTGTTGTCTGGATGTCTTTGGTAATCCCGTGATGACGTCCATGGATATGACTTCCCACTTCCACTCTGGGACTGGAATTGGTTCTAGGACTTGCCTTTCCTCTTTTTGTCATTCTTCTCTTCAGGACACTTGTTTTTATAGTGACCAAACTTGTGACAATGAAAACAATGAATCTTTGACATATCCTTCTTTTTCTGATCCTGATCAAGCACAGATCTTCTACCTGTATTCCTTCTCTGAAAATTTCCAAAATTTCTTCTTCCTCTACCATTCTTCGCATGAGTTGCAAATGCTAGGACTCACCATCTTGAGGACTTTGAATCTTCCCTTTTGATATTAGCTTAGACTCCTCTTGAGTACTTGCAGACTGCAGTCCATAGTTGATCAAACTTTGGAAGTTCTGATCTACCACAAATACTTGATACAAATGAATCCCTTGAGTCTAGAAAACCATTACGAGTCACAGTCACAAGTTTTGATTCGTCAATATTTTCTCTCATGGCCTTGATCTGGTTTCTTAACTAAGAGATCCTCATAAAGTAGGAAACCACATCTGCATATCATGAAGTTGATTTCTTAAGGTCATCTTCTGACCAATGTTGTTGACTGCGTACAATCCCACTAGGGCATCATATATTTCCTTTGAAGTCTTCAGCACAGAAAAAATGGAACCAAATGGTCTTTGATGGGTTCAATAAGAATCCTCTTGGCCTTAATTTCAGCCTTCTTGTGTTTGGCCTTTCTCTCATCATTGAGGTTCAACAATCTTGCCTTCCACATATTCCATGACATCATTTTCTTCAAGAATGAGATCTATTCTGGTCTCTCAAGCCCTAAAATTTGTTGCACCTTCTAGTTTATTTTCAACCTTAATAGAGGGAGCCATCTGGTCAAAGATCTTGTCATAGAATAGATTACAGAATAGGTGTCTTCAAGGAGTGATCTCAATGGCCTTTCTTCACCAAAGCTTTGATACCTTGTTGATTGTCTAGTGCTAATTAGACCAACACAAATTTTTGTAAATGATAATTACTTCCAATGATATATAACATTACTTCAACAAATTTTAAAACATCATTAAGCTATTACACTCAGAAAATTCATCTGTAAATGTAATAGAACCAATAGAGATCATAGTAGAATAACCATGTACAATGGACACCAAGATTTTACTCTGGGAAAACCCTAACTTGACAAAATCCCAACTTTCGTTTCTTAGGAGAAATTGTTCAATTCAACAAAAGTCTAAAGAACAATATGAATTTTCCTATAAATTTGGTCAAATAAACCACATAATTCAATATAGGTCAAACTTGGTCAAACGTGCCGAATTTCGGTTTCTTGCAATTGCCTCAGAGATTTAGTCAACTTGGGTCAAACAAGCCGAAATTTGGCTTCCTGCATCCACCTCAGAGACTCAGTCAAATTGCCTAGAAATGTCTTGGTCAATCTGTGATCAAACTGCTCAGAAGTGTCTTGGTCAACCAGTGGGTAAATTGCCCAAAATCTCGGTACAATAACAGCCAAAGAACTTAGTCAAATAATGGCGAAAGAACTCGGTCAAACAGTGTTGGAATTGTAACTAGGTTCGGTCTTCATAATGACCTTTTGTAAACATGACATTGTATATTTTGTATAAAGAAGGAAAAAGAAAGAAAAATAATTTTAGTTTATTCAAAACATGGGTTTCATGCTCAAGTCTAGGTCAAAAGCCTGTTCTTCATGCTTGTAGGTCTTTCTAGGACAAAGAAAAAATTATGTCATGTATTATAGTCCCATTTGGACTCATTGTAACAAAGAAAATTATATATTTTGTGTCAAGAAAAGCCATTTATTCCTCCAAGAACAAGTCGGCCCAATGAAGGTAAAGTCAGCCTAAAGGAGGGCTATTTGACCCCTCAAGAAGGCTATAAATAAGGGACTTTGACTCATTTGGAGTACACTCTCAAGAAAGTGCAATCTGCAATAACAAAGAAGAAAGAAGAGCAAAGAAGAGAAGGAGAAAGAAGAAGAAGTCGAAGAAATAAGGTCTCTTGGAAAACTATCTTTGCTGCCCACATGTGCCAAATCTCCTGGGGTTTTTGTGCGAGTTGCAGGATGAAATTGCACTGTGAAGTTGTAGGGCCAAAATTATGGATTGTAGCTGGGGTGATTTTTGCAGATCTTGGAAGAACTGGTTTGTTGGAAAGAGATCTTGTTGCTGCGCTAACTTGGTGCTTGGGAGGATTTTGGGCTTTGGTCTTTGGGTCTTGGAATTCTCATTGTAAGAAGATTCTATAAGAAGAGAAACTTTCTTTTTGGGTTTTTCCCCTGGAGGGGTTTTGCTCTGGCTAGGAGCCTATATCTTATGTACTTTTTCTTTTTGTGATTTTCATTGTTTTGGTAATTGCTTGATGAACAAGAACTAAAGAAGTAATAAAAGTCTAACTAACATCACAAGTAATTATTAAGTTAAGGAAAATCATCTATAATCTACAAGTCTCTTGATTTTCCAACAAACAGTGGCAAATCAAACTCATTCAACGCTGGTCAATAGGCAACTTTTGTACTTGGTGAACCTCAGAAATATTACTTCGTAACTCGTATGTGTGAACAAAAGAGTAGATGATATGTTGATGATCTGAATTGGTCTCCAAGTGAGGAGGTCGAGTGCCAATATATAATGATTTAGGGTTGCCCAAGTGGCGTGTCCCAATGCTAGGACGACTTCTACTTTTAGAGCCATTTAAATTAAATATAAATTTCTTCTTTTAAGGGTTGACTTGAGTAGTTGGGGAATACCTTCCGCAACCACCCAAAAATCAACAATTAAGACCCTCCATATGATGCATTTTGGTTGATGAATGGTCAATGTAAGAACTTAGAGGAAGAGCCATCTCTGTGCCCTTGGATGCTCCAAACGTCTTTATCCAACGATAGGCCTGCTTTGGAAAGCCTATCAACAATCCTGTTTCTTTCCCTGTAAACACGTGTACATGAGAAGAAAATATATGAGTCTTTTATCCTCCATAGATCTTCCAGAATGAGAATTAGACAAATGTTATTGCAAGCTTGTGATGTGTTCATCTAATTAATTACTAACATAGAGTCTCCATATACTTGTAGTTCATTGAATCCTTTTTCTTTTGCATAAATCAAGAGGTTTTTGCATGCCAATAATTCAACCTGGTTGTTGGTCCCTGGTCCAAATCCCATTCTGATGTGGAAGGAGTGTGAATTAGGTAAGGAAAGGACAAAGCTGCCACCACTTCTAATTTCGTGGTCATTGGAATCTCCATCGAAAAAGGCTCATGGCTTTGAATGATCAGGATTCTTGTCTACAATTACTCTGGGAGGGTTGGCTTCTTTGATTTGTGGAAAATCTGCAAGAATATCAAGAGCTTAAGCTGCTACATGTGCAGAGGAAGAGTGAGTGTCCTGAAAAAGGGGTCTGTTCCTTGCAATCCAAACACTCCAACAAATTAAAAGGGGTAGGGCTTTGATTGAATGTACTGTAGGGTTTGAATACCAAATTTTCCATGAATCTTCTAGAGATCCCCAACCCAAATTCTATTGTGACCCGACGCAGATGCACAAACCAACCATACCTGTTTGAAAAAGGTACATTGCGTAAAAACATGGTTAATGTTTTCATCATCATTCTTGCATAGAGGGCACCATCTTGACCCAATGATAAAACATTGTTGAAGAACGTCTCAAGTGGGGACTCTTTGCTCCATCAAACCACATAATTTTTTTTCTTTTGTAGGGAATTTTGCTTTCCAAACCACCTTCCACCACCATTTTATCTCAAAAGGAACCCTGTTAGTAGACAAATCTATATAGCCCTGGTTTGAGGTGTAAAAACTAGAGGGAGAGCAACACTACCATCTCATCTTCTCTATCAACAAGTCTGATGTGCCCAGTGTACAAAGAATTTAGATATTTGTTCCACTCCTCCAGAAAGTCTGCCTTAACCCTCAATCCCTAACTCTTTGACTGTTTTTCAACCTTACCTCTAGATAGTTGTTGTGGCTGGGTTGGCAATATGAGCCATCCTTGAAATATCTTTGTCCCTCAGAGTTTCGACAAGTGGATGAGGGAGAAGATGGTTATCACCACTCCCCGACCACAAATGTATTCCAATTTTTACATAAGTACCATTTTATTTACTCTCCAAGCCAACTGGTTCCCGATGATGTCAAATGAATTATCCTTGCCAAATTAAAGAAATGTTGGCCCTGGGTTTGTCCACTCTTCTAATTAGTCTGCTAGCATATTTGGGGCAATGTACATATGTATAACAATCATGGACCAATGTACCTTTGTACAACAACATCTAATTACATTTTGCCACCATGGCCTTTGAGAACAGGTATATATTTTTTAAGCCCCATCCACCTTGCATTTTTGGCACTGCTAAATTTTTCCATTTGAACCATGGAAGGATCCTCTTCTCTTGGCACCCAAACCACGAAAATTTGAAGGAGATTTTCCTTATTTTATCCAAAATGCTCTTGGGAATCCAGGCCAGAGAAATCTAGTAAACTGGTATTGCTTCCTAAATCGATTTTATTAGGACAAGGCGTCTGGCTCCACACAATCATAAATCCAGTAAACTGGTATGGCTTCTAGAATCGATTTGATTAGGACAAGGCAACCTACTCTGGACTACCATTTTAGGCTCCAACACTTCAATCTTTTCTCGATTTTAGCTATAAGCTGTGACCAGTCCTCCTTGATGTAGTTGTTTGGTTTTCGTTTGAAGCCTAGGTACTTGAGTCCTTCATCCAAAAGCTTTGTCTCGAAAGGGACTAGCTGGGTTAAGAGTCTTCTCTCTAGCTCTTCCAGATTGTGATGGGATAAAGTCTACCCTTTTGTAATTAATGGACATCTCAGTAGACATCCCAGTAGCTTTTCCATATGGAGGGAGAATCTCAATAAGATTTCCCACCTCTCTAATTGAGCCATTATTATAAATTAGGATATCATCTACGAAAAGGTGTGTTACAGTCATTTTCCTAGCCATAGGAGTATCCTGAAAATCCCCTCTGCACTTAGCATCAATAATGAGACGACTTAGACCTTTTGCTATTAAAAGAAAGAGCACGGTGACAGGACAACCCTGCTTGAGCCCTCTCTGAGTGTGGAAGAATGGGGAAGCTGCACCATTGATCAACACTACAAATGGGACAGTTTGAATGCAACTCATTACCTAGGTTATGATTTTTGGACTGAAGCTCACATGAGTTAAGAGGAGTTGGATATAGATCCAATTGATTTTGTCATATGTCTTTGAGAGGTCAATCTTGAAAACTGCACCTTTTAGATTTTGAACCTTTATGTTGTGGATTCCTTCCTGTGCCAACACCAATTGCCTTGTAAATTTTCCTTCCTTCCAAGAAAGCAAATTGTTCTTTCGATATTGTTTCATACATGATGGGTTTTAGTCTATTGGCGATCACCTTAACAATAATTTTGTATATCACATTACCCAACGAGATGGGCCAAAAATCATCAAAGGACTCAGGAGATTCCACCTCGGGGATATGGGCAATAAAAGAGGAATTGAAAGCAGGCAACATTCTTTGATTACGTTGAGATTCTTCTATGAACACCAACAATTCATTACCAATGATATCATACAATCCAATTAAAAATTCAATACACCAACCATTCGGCCCAGGACTCTTGTCCTTTTGGAAGCTATGTAAAACTGTTTTGAGCTCGACCTGCGACAATTCTTTCAGGGGAGCTCTGCTTTCTTCAACCTCAACAAATCTTGGAAATAACATTGTTGTTTTGAGGACTTTTTGTAATGGAAGGGCCTTCTTCGAAACAGTTCTGGAAATGGGACACACCCATGTTGGCCAGATCATCAAAGTTTGGAACATCATGGCCCTCTAGGCTTCTAAGACTCCAGATTGTGTTGCTCATTTTCCTTCCCTTTGCATATGCTTGAAAGTTTTTTGTATTCTCATCCCCACATTCTAGCCTTATGGTTCTACTTTTTAATCGCCATACTGCTTCCCTTTCTTCTAGAATTTCTCTTCTCCTTTTTTTTTTATTCTGAGAAGCTTGGCCCTATTGTCACTTGATTCAAAACCTTACTCCTGGATAGAGATAGTCTTTAATTGGTTCTCAATATTTGCCAATTCTTAGTTTGTTTCTTGTTTCTTTTTCCTAGCACATTCTTTAGCTTTTTGTTTTATGAGTTTCAAATTAGGTTCAAACTAATCAACAACCGTGGGTCCTAACATGGGATTGTAAACCTTCTAGTGGGATTTGATAGATCAATCAATTCCTCCTCTTTCAACCAATTTGCATTCATTTTAAAGGGGTAGGTTGCTTTTGGACCAACATCCTTAATTTCCAAGAAAATGGGCGAATGGTCGGATTCGCAACATGAGCCAACCCATTGTCTGATTAGGTTGAATTGTTCTAAATGGGCGTCCAATATAGGAACCCATTGATTCTTTTTGCAACTTTGTCCAACCCAGATCTACAGTTCCTCTAGGTAGGGACAATTTTGGTAGGAGCTACCTCACTTAATGGGCACCTAGTGAGAAGTTGAAAAACTTCAAATCACCCTTGAGGATCAGATTGTTTGAATTTATAATGGAGGTGCCAAACAATCTATCCCAATATTCTTTACTGTTCGATGGGGGGGCCCCATATATATTTAGAATGGAGACGGTAGATCAATAAATTTCTAGCTTGAATGGCCTTCACATTTCATCCCATAGCCAAACCATCTGACCTACCTCTCACATCAAAGCCTATGAAGGACCATCCACCCAAAAGAGATTCTAAGCATCTGGTGATAGTGTCTCCATCTCCTAGCATTTCTTGAAGAAATATTAGATTTGGGCTGTTGGATTCAACAATCTGCTTCAAAGTACATCTTTTGGAGTGTCATGCGAACCCTCTACAATTGAAGGATAACAACTTCATTATAAACCCCTCTAGAGGCAATCTTTGCTCTAAGGGCTCGTTTAATGGATTGTTGCCTACTAGCTGCTAGCTCCTCACTCGTCGTCTCTTTGGCTTTTGTCAAGTGTAATTTCTTACCCTTGCCCGACATTCCCTTGTGGAGATAGACAGTTTACCGAGACCACTTGAGAGGCCTTCAGAGTGTGACAAAATGGATTGAGATCGTAGATTACAAACAATGCCATTCTCCTTCGAGGGTTCAGAGGAAAATTTGGTGCTTTAGTCATTGGAGAGGATGGACCATCAATCCCTTGAGGGCAAGGGCATGATCATGTGGTAGGGAGGGAGGGGGAGAGGGGAGGGAGGAAGCCCTATGGACCGAGACCATTGCTAGGATTGTGTCTGAGGTTTCTTGAATAGTGCGTGCATTAAAATAATTGTTTAAATTAGGATTGGATGTATAGGGAAGAGGGGATGATCGAGTACCTTCATTGATCATTGTCGAGCCCATCGAAACCCGAGGACACTGATCCTCCTTCGCGTGTTCCTCATTGGTGACACCTCTACTGGGCTCAAGAACCTCTTCGTGGGTTTGCAAAACCTGATTCGACACCTCTTAAAGTGACTCTTTGCCCTTTTGGCTAGGCTCCTCTCGCATGGCTGGGGTTGAGTGTGCTTTTTTGTGAAGGGGAAGCTCACAATCCCTTACCACATTCCCATACCTATGACACCTCCTACATTAGAATGGAACCCCTTTATAATCTAAAATTTGAACCCTTTCCTCCTATCCAATGCACATGTCTTTTGTTAGGCCCTTTCGTAGATCCATATTTACCAATATTTGAGCTATGAACTTGTTTCCTAAAATTGGATAGGATGAATCATGATCCAAATATTTCCTTAGGGCGTTTCCAATATCCAGGAAAACTAGGGCATCCCATAGGTTTGCAGGAAGGCTTGTGAGACACACCCAAATTGAAACCTCATCCAATCTTTCCCTTTCAACATCAAACAAGGGAGACCAAAATTTAAACATAATGGGGGTGGAGACTATCTTCCATACCTTTTTAAACAACCTGCTTTGCTTTGGCTGCTTCTTGAAAAGGTAAATGGATCCATCTCCTCGCCATCAAGGCCACCTCGGGGTTATACAAAATTATTGGCATTATTTCCTTCTCTGCCCACTCCTTGATGAGTTTGTAGCTAAATTTACGACCTCTGGCTCGACCCACTAGCAATTTTTTAGCCAGGGTTGCTGCATTCTTTATCAACACATCCACACCATAACAAGAGGAGCTTGAACCCTATTTTCCCTCTTTATACATAGTTTCTTTTTTCGCTTTAACCCCCTTTTCTATCCCCCTTCAGAGTGTTGGTCTCCACTCGTGCTTAGTAAAGTGTTACCTTGAACTTTGTTATCACCAGGGATTTCAGGAGATTGGCCCTTGCCTTCCTTTGATACGAGCTAATCCTTTAGAAGATTGCTGGCAAATTGTTGTAGAGAGTGGTCCTGTGGAAGATTTGTGAGTTGTGTGCTTTTTGCGGGAAAGACGTTGAAATATGTAACTAGGTTCGGTCTTCATAATGACATATCTAATTATGATTTTATGTATTATCTAAGAGAAAAATAAATTTATTATTGTGAGTCTTGAGGCATGGGTTTCATGCTCAAGAGAATTAATTTTGTAAGTCCAGCACCCATTGAGTGCTTCTAGGTTTGTCATAAAGTCATAAAGTCATTGTCATGTATTGAAGACCCATTTGGGCATGTTACATAATGTAAAAGAAAATTTATTGAGTGAAAAGACCCTCCAAGACTTCGTCATAACACAAAGATCAAGTTGGCCTACATGAAGAGACAAGTTGGCCTAAAGGAGCAATTCGACGCATTGAGAAGCCTATATAAAGAAGACTTCGACCTCATTTGGAAGACACACTTCACTCACGCAAGTTTGATCACAAGGAAGAGAAGAAGTGTGAAAAAGAAGAAGATGAAAGAAGAAGAAGTCGAGTTTTTGGATTGGTTTTGGGCTACTTCTCTCCACACATGCGAGGGAATTAGGGTTCATGCTGTTGCAGTAAAGTCGAGTTGCAGAAGTGAAGTTAGGTTGAAGTTTGAGAAGACGCTGCCGGGCAAGTCGAAGTTGCAAAAGAAGCTGTTGGGCAAGTCGAAGTTGCAGAAGAAGCTGTTGGGCAGGTTGATGTTACAGAATACGCTGCTCGGTAGGTTGAAGTTGCAGAAAAAGTTGTTGGGCAAGGTGAAGTTGCAAGAGAAACTGGTGGGCAAGTCAATTTTGCAAAAGAAGGTGCTGGGAGGTCGAAGTTTCAAAAGAAGCTATTGAAGGTCAGATTTGTAGAAGTTGCTAGAAGCAAGTTCTGACTTGGTCTTGGAGGGCCTCGGTCAAGGGTCAAAGGTCTTGGAATTTGTTAATTGAAGGTCTATAAGAAGAGAAATAATTTTGATGTGTTTTCCTCTCAAGTAGGAGAGGTTTTGGCCCTGGTTGATCGCCTATATCTTGTGTCCTATTGTATCATTGTTCTTTATGATTTGGTAGCTATTTGATGATAGAGATCACTAATATTAATAAAAGAAGAAGAAGTTAATCAAGTAAAGTAAAAACACATCACAAATAATTATCAAAGAAAGAGAAATCATCCTATGTTGCTGCCCCATTTCTCAACGTGGTTTCAAAGCTAAGGTGATAAAACAAGGAAGGGTAGCTTAAAGGACATGCAAGGACTGAAGCACTAGAAGATCATCAAGAACATCAATCATCAAAGGACCACTCATCTCAAAGGCACTACAAGGACAAGGATTACATCATCATCATGAAGGAAGTTTCTAAAGTAGATCTCAAAACCTTAGTTTGTTCAAAGAAGGTTTCTACACTTGAATTCTTGGAACCTTCCTTAATCATCACCTCAAAGAAATAGACCTCAAAAGACCCTACCTCTACTCAAATAAAGGAGAACTACAAATTGAAGCATCTTGAAGTTACTAATCCAAGGGAAGCAGAAAGAAAGGTGATGTCATCATCATCAAGGATTCAAGGTGATCTCCCTCTCTTTGGGTCAAGGATCATTTTCGAAGGAAGACATCTTCATCAAGAAGAAATCTTCTACTACCAATATCATCATGAAAATCAAGAAGGCAACAGGTTGAAGATATTGTCATCGGGGAGTATTTTCACAAGTATCCTTATGTCCACATCTGAATCTATCAAAATGTCTTTTTGCAAGGAAAGCAACAAGTAGGTTGGGTCATCAAACTTTCTTGCATGGAAAAAGAGGACATATTTGATCCTCATAGAAAATGAAGTTGTGGAACATGTTAAGGGCTCAATCACCAAACCTCCAAAGGATAAAGCTCAAGCTCTTGCGAAATACATGAAAGGGGAAGTAAGGGCTCAAAGGATTCTCATAGAATCCATCAAAGATCCCCTCATTCCCTATGTATCAAAATTAGAGACATCAAAAGAAATATATGACAAACTTGTAGAATTGTTCTCCGTAAGCACTGTAGGAGAAGTGATCTCATTAAGACAAGAACTCTACTAGATGAAGATATCAAGAGAAGAAGGAATTGCCTCATACTTTATGAGGGTGTCAAAAATAAGAGACCAACTCCAAGAGTTGGGAGAAATAATTTTTGACAAGGAAATGACTACCATAGTGCTCAATGCACTACTAGAGGAATGGGGTAGTGTCACATCAAGCGTCTATGGAAAGAAGGAAGCTACTCCATTCAATGAACTGTGGTCATTATGCAAAATCGAAGAAACTAGGTTGAAAGCAAAAATTGACGTGGGATCAAACTGGCAAGCTCAAGCATCTGCTGCCATGGCTAAGAGAAAAGGGGAAGATTGGGAAGTTTGGTCCTCAGAAAAAGAAGAAGAATATCTTGAAGATCCAATGTTGTGGCCGTCATGAATATGGGCACTACAAGAGAGATTTTCCTGAGCACAAGAAGTACAACAACAAAAGAGGAAAGGAAGAAGCCCATATCACTGAAGAAGTGGAAGAAGCTGAAAAGAAGAAATTCAAGAAGGAAGAAGTGAGAGATCTCTATTATGATGGAGATAATCTTCTTCACCAAGTTCTTTTCAAGTTTTTGTAAAGTAGAGCTATCATGGTAGGAAACATTAGAAGCATGATAGGATGCATCATGTTAGGGGATGGCATCATAAAATCATACGATTGAAGCAAGAGCTTGTGACATCATCATAAGGAGCTTGAAAGATAGCTGAAGTAGAAGTCTACATGGTTGTGGCAGTCATCATAGAAAGAAGTAGCTCATGGTAACCTCATTAGAAGCCTAAGTAGTACTTATGGGTAGAAGAAAGTCATCTAGTGTAGAGTTCATCATACATCATTAGGAAGAAGCATTTGCAGGATGAGGATAATCGAGATCCTCTGTTGGAATCTTCATTCGAAGGTTCACCTCTTGGATGAAGCAAGTGCCTTGTTGAGAATTCCACCTTGTATGGGATTCATTGTTTGGAAGAATGTTGGTATGATGACAAAGGAATGTAGCATGTCAAAATGGTTGAAGTATTCTCAATCAAGGACATGAAGCTGCTGAAGATAACATAGATGACCAAAAGAATAAAGGAGGTATGTATGCATATGTTTGCTAAAAATTAAGTCATGTCATCATATAGTCGCTGACAGCATGGGTAAGACCTCTAACCCATGAGCATGATCAAAGTAAAGGGATCTCTTTCATTGAAAGGCTGCATGAAGGCATGGTTCACATATTTACTAGATGAAATCAACATAATATGTCCTCATATGGAATATGAGGTGGTTGACAAAGATGAAGGAACTATGGATAGAAGTTCCTGGGAAGGAATATGTGAAGAAAGAAATAATAGATCGTGAGAAACACAACTACAAGAAGTTAACATCCGACAACTAGAAGAGTTGATCATGATATCTCCATGGAAAAGAAGACCATGACAAGGTCTATAAAGAGAAAAAGAGACCCTTGACATACGAAGTTTTGGAGATGTGTCTTCGAAAGTGCGGGATGTCGTAGACAAGCAAGATGTCATGATGAAAGGCCATCACAAAAGGTAACTTTGATTTGATGTTCATTTTTGATTTTTGAACAACATCTGGATGGGTTGACACAGGGCTATCGAAGGAGAGTTGTAGATGTCATTTACAACTAGCACTCATGTGGCTGGATGGAAGATCTTGAAGGAAACATGACGTGGATGAGGTAGTTGTATAAAGGAAAGTCGGATGTGGACTAGAAGATCACTTTTCGATAAAGGCAAGGATGACATGACTGACTTGAGGAAAGTGATGGATGGCCGATGCCCTACAAGATGAAGGCTCCATAACAAAGAAGATGAAATTTGTGGCATCGAAAGGGAGAGCCCTACAAACAACTAATTGTCCCATGATCTCCATCTAGAGCAGAAAGCTGTTGGAAGCAAGTCTTTGGTTAAGAGGGAGCTTGGACAGGTCTCTGGTTCAGAGGGAACTTGGATGCATTCATTTTATAGGAATGAGTATATTCTCCCTGGTTGAAAGGGAGAGATAGACACATCATTCTTGCCTTCACTTTGGGAAGAAAGAATGGAGGTTTGGGTAAACGTGTGGCACCCGATACTCTTTGAGGATGTGGTAGGGCATCCAAGATAAGGGTAGTCGTAAAGGACCGATATTCTTTGAGGATTGGGAATCCTAGATAAGAGTAGTCTTTGGTTGAACATACTCTGAAAGAACCTGGGTGGGGTATGTTCCGAGAGAGACAATGATGATGGTGTCTATAAATCATTGGTCTTGCCAACATTGTACTCTAATCTTGTGGAGAGATATAGCTATTAGTCAAGGCATTGCTATGTGACAATGTTGGATGAAATGATGCTAAACAAATGGGTTACCAATCCGACTCTTCTTATGAGAATTCTTTAGATTGAAACCGTCTAAGTACCTTGTATGGACTATGAATACCTCCCTAGTTAAGAGGGAGTGTTGAAATACATAACTAGGTTCAGTCTTCATAATGACATATGTAATTATGATTTTATGTGAGACTTGAGGCATGGGTTTCATGCTCAAGAGAATTTATTTTATAGGTCAAGCACCTGTTGAGTGCTTCTAGATTTGTCATAAAGTCATAAAGTCATTGTCATGTATTGAAGACCCATTTGGGCATGTTGCATATTGTAAAAGAAAATTTATTGAGTCAAAAGACCCTCCAAGACCTCGTCATAACACAAAGATCAAGTCGGCCTACATGAAGAGACAATTTGGCCTAAAGGAGTAGTTCGACTCATTGAGAAGCCTATATAAAGAAGACTTCGACCTCATTTGGAAGACACACTTCACTTACACAAGTTCGATCACAAGGAAGAGAAGAAGTGTGAAAAAGAAGAGGACGAAGGAAGAAGAAGAAGTCGAGTTTTTGGATTGGTTTTGGGCTACTTCTTTCCACACATGCGAAAGAATTAGGGTTCATGTTGCTGCAGTAAAGCCAAGATGCAGAAGTGAAGTTAGGTCGAAGTTGCAAAAGAAGCTGTTGGGCAAGTCGAAGTTGCAGAAGAAGCTGTTGGGCAAGTCAAAGTTGCAGAAGAAGCTGTTGGGTAGGTCGAAGTTGCAGAAAAAGTTGCTGGGCAAGTTGAAGTTGCAAGAGAAGCTGCTGGGCAAGTCGAAGTTGCAGAAGAAGCTGCTGCGTAGGTTGAAGTTTCAAAAGAAGCTGTTGAAAGTCAGATTTGCAGAGGTTGCTGGAAGCAAGGTTTGACTTGGTCTTGGAGGGTCTCGGTCAAGGGTCAAAGGTCTTGGAATTTGTCAATTGAAGGTCTATAAGAAGAGAAATAATTCTAGTGGGTTTTCCTCTCAAGTAAGAGAGGCTTTGGCCCTTGGCTGACCTATCTCTTGTGCCCTATTGTCTCATTGTTCTTTATGATTTGGCAGTTGTTTGATGATAGAGATCACTAATAATAATAATAGAAGAAGAAGTTAATCAAGTAAAGTAAAAACACATCACAAATAACTCTCAAAGAAGGAGAAATCATCTTATGTTGCTGCCCCTAGATTTCTTAACAAAAGAAACCTTCTCCAGTTTCGTAATTTGCACGAGCATCAACAAAATCCATGATGGACTGAGGGGCTTGTTCAATAGCGAGGCCTGTGGTGAAAGAACCATACTGGGATGGAACTAGCACCTCTAGCAAGCCACATGATGATGCGGCAAAGGCCTAGAACCAATCCTCTGGCTTCGGCATGTTTGTCATCGGTGATGGTTATGTTGACAACTTTTCGTCCAAACCCCCACCCGGAGCCCGGGGATTCCCTTGTTAATTTGACCTAGAAACAATAAGAAGCTGAGAGTTGGAACCATGCCAACCTTCTATCTTGACAAACCTCGAGCTAGTGTTGACATCTGGTGTGGAGGCCCAGACCTGGCCGTCACTGCCTGCCTTCGGTTCATAATCCACTACAGTGTTGTGGGGGAGCCCCCCCCGATCTCGCTCCCAATCCGCGCTCCGGGAGGGAGCGACTTGGGAGCAGGTCGGGAGCGCGCTCCTGATAAAAAAATTTGCGCTCCCTGCCACTTTCGGGAGCGTCACTCCCATCGCTTCGGGAGCGAACTTTATAACTTGGGAGCGATTGCTCCCGATTGCTCTCGGGTTATAAAATTTGCTCCCGGAGCGACACGCGTGGAGGTCGGGAGCGATTCACGCAAAAAAAATAAAAATATGCCAGTGAAAAATCAATTTTTTTTTATAAAGGAGGGCAAAAATGGATTCATTGTGAATTTGTGATTGTGTGAGTTGAGTGTCTGAGAGAGAGCAAGGTGCCAAGGAGCAAGGAGCAAGGGGAGATTGGAGGAGCAAGGAGCAAGGGGAGATTCATTGGATGCATTTGAGGTAGGTTTAGCAATTTTTTTTTAATGTTTATTAATTTATTCCTAATTTCTATCTAAATAAATAAATAAATTGTTTTCTATTTCAGTTTCCCATTCCCATCGGGCCATTCCCATTCCAATTTATTAAATTTTGCAGATTCAAAACTACAAATTTCAAACATCATGGATATATTTCTTGGCATTCTCTTCTTCTTGTTCCTTTTTTGGTTATTATGGTGCTGGAGTGTAGGAAAAGGAGGGTTCAAAATGAAGAAGGGGATGAAGAAGGGGGACAAAGTGGATTTGATGAAAACCCCCGTGAGGAGGAGCTGGAGGAGGGTGAATATGATTCAGCTCAAAAAACTAAACAAGACCAAACCCCATTGTGGAAATATGTTAGCAGGCCTGAAGTAGGGAAAGGGGGTGGAACCACTAAATTTCATTGCCCCCATTGCAACAATAATTACACAGGTTCATACACCTGTGCCAGAAAACACCTCTGCGGGAAAATGCCATGGGATGGAGATAAACAAATAGGAAT
>APFE030582282.1:0-21832 GCA_000404065.3 Pinus taeda | reverse complement strand
TATATATATAATAATGGTTTAGACGTGAAAACCAGACTCTGGCACACTCTAACCCAGAATTCTTACTTGAAAACCAATTCTTTGGCTGCTAAGAATTCCTTGTTCTTTTTGTTTCCTGTTGATTCATCGATTCAATAATGACTTGAGGACAAGTCAAAGCTTTAGTGGGGGAGAAGCATCAACATTTTTGTTTTCCTTATCTCATCTCCTCATTGTAAATTCTCAAAGAGTTTGTTTCAGCACTTCAGTATTTCAATAAAGAATTTGTTTTTGTCTTTGTTCTAATCAGAGGGACCTGTTCAAGCAATATGCAATGGGACCTGTTCAGAAGACTATGTTACCAGCACCAATATTAGAGGGACCTATTCAACAAACATCAAAGGGACATGTTAAAGACTGCTACATCAGGCTACTTCAACAAAGCTTCAACAAAGTTTCAACAGAGTTTCAAAGGTTGCTTATCATCAAGGCTACATCAACACCAAATATCAAAGAAGTTGCACAAACATTCTTCAGATCTCAGAGGGACCTGTTATATCCAAATTCATCTCAGAAGGGACTTGTTATGGACAATGAAGATTAGTCATATCTGGACAATAAAGATCAGTCCTACCTATGCATGCCAACTCAACTCTTGGTCAACCAACAAGGTAAATATTATTGTTGTAATTTTTATTTTAAACATTTAAAAATTCTGGAATTATTTTCAGTGTTAAAATATGATGACTAGAGGCTTATGATCAAATTTCAAAAACACACCCCTATACCCATCACCCTTGTAACATTCCTAACTACTATCATTTCCCAACACACTCTAGCCTATCGCCATATTCCTCCTACAATTTTTAAATCTTCTCCTACACCACCCTTCAAACCTTGTTATTAACTCCTCATTCTTGAATATGCCATCAAACCTTACCATCGATCCATCATCTTCCTAATCGGCCAAGTACCAACAAGTAATCGACAAGTGGTGAATCATTGGAGAGCCAAATGTTAAACGATTTCATTCATTTTTTTTTTTTAATCGGCCAAGTTATAAAACGATCGTTTGACCCAAGTCGACTCATGCAACAACTATCTGTTATCATCACTCCAGCACTCCTTATATGTCTAAGACGTTCTCATGATTGTACCTATGCAAACCAGTACAACTCCTCTGTCTTTGTGATGTGAATGCGCTCTGCATTATCATTATAATAAATTGGGTAAGGTCGGTTGTTAAGTTTCATTTCATTCTCAGTTCGTAAAAAGGGAATTACCATACTAGTAATTCAAACTCTGTGATTTCAAAGAAGGCCGAGAACAACAAGAGCTACAAAGGGAGAGCATAGTAATTGGGCTCACCACGAGTTTCTACCTCCGCCATAATCCGAGGACATTAATCTGGTCGCTGCCCAAGCCATTGAAGAAGGAGACCCCGAGAACAGAGGGCACTACCAGGTCGGTTGAGTGGAGCGCAAAACAGAGGTAACAAATCAAGAAACCCTTGTTGAATTATTAAGCATAAACAAAGAGGGTTAGAACAGGAGTTTCTTTGTCAAAATGACCAATAGAGCAGAGCCTAATACATTTGATAGTTCCCAATATCATGATGACTGTATTACAATTTTAAGGGAAAAGCAATGGTTATCCTTCCTAGAGAAGTTTAATGGGAACAATGAAGAAGTAACTAAGCAGTTTGCATTTACATTTAATGGAGAGAAAGCATTGATAGGCAACTTCTCTTTTAGGATTTTAGAGGATACCATAGCACAGACCTTGGGAATCAGTCCAAAAGGAGAAAAATATTTCAAAACAAAACAATTTAAGGAAAAATCATGGACTCAATTCATGTCTAGGTCAAGGGTTTCCTCTGTCAACTGGAAAAAGGGTGTCCCTAGATGCTGGTTGATGCACCCATGGGATGAAATGGTGTACATTATTCAGAAATTTGTTACGTGTGAGGGTCGTTACAGCATAGTCTATCTATATCACATCAAACTCCTGTTGCACTTAAAAGGGCAATGCACCATTAGTCTACCCTATTTCCTCTTACAGAGTTTGACTAAGATGTCAAAAACTATTCAAAAGAAAAAGGGTAATGAAGATAAAAGCTTGTATCATTTTGGGTTGATTAAAATTATAATTGAATTTGAAGTGCAGAGGAGGGGAAAAACATGGAAGGAATTTTTGGTTGCTAATCAAATCAAAGATTGAGAAGATGAACAGGAACAACAATAGTGCTCAAAATTTATGCTTGATATTGATGAGGAAATCCTTGTGCGCAAGTCAAGCAATGTTCCTCCACACAGCAGTAGTGTAAGGACAAGAAAGATGAGGCAAGAAGCTGCCCAGAAAATTGAGCAAGACAAAATTTTCACTACATATACAAGAAGATCAAGGAGAATACAAAAGACCCAAACACAGGATGATCAACCAGAGTCAAATGCACATGCACCGATGGACATTGAGAGCAGTGCTCATTCACAGCCTGGATCGGAAGCCGAAATGGAAGTCAAGAGTAACAATAGACAAGGGAAAGAGCTAGCACCTGCAAACAAGTAACAAAGGAGGTTAGAAAAAACAAATTGAAAAGCTAAAAGAAGAATTGATGGAGGCCAACATGCTAGAGAAGGTCATCAAGAAGGAGAATGAAATGTTGAGAGCTCAGAGAAAGAAGACTCGGCAGAAAAATGAGAAGCTAAAGGAGCAAATCAAAGAACTCAAGGCTGAACAAACCGACATTTGCAAGTGGGCAACCAAATGGTATACTCAAAAGAAAGCTCTCAAAGAAAAATACAAGAATTTGAAACATGAGCTCCATGTTCAAAAGGATGCCCAAGCTCAGAAGAATATAGATGCATTGTTACAAGTAGCAGAGGCACAGGCAGGAACAGAGTATAAAGGGAGCACATCAAGATTAGCATGAGGACATGCTAAATCATTGAGCTTGGGGGAGATGTTGGTACCATTTCATTGCCATCCTTTTCTTCTAGAAATCCATCATTTGTCTATCTTTTTCTCCCATAAACCCCTCATAGTCCATCGAAATTAATTAATCAAATCATTATAGTTGTTAATTTACATTAAATTTAATTTGTGAATTTTTATGTTAAAAATTAGAAATTTTCAACAAAAATTACAGGATGTCATGACTTCCTGTAAATGGTTTATGATGTGACACGTGGCATGGCAAGAAAATAAAAAAAAAAGGATAGGAACGTGATCTGGAATGTACATACATGGTGAAAGATCTATTCAACAGCAAATCTAAAGCTCCTGGATACATGGTCAATGCCAGTCAAACCCAGCCTTTTTGGTCACAAAGGCAACAAAAAGCCAGAGTTTCCCAAACTAATTTCGTTTTGCTTTGGAAATGGGTTAAGATTAGAAATGACAAAAATCACTCTTTTGTAAAAGCAGAAACATCTGCATAATGTATGTACATTCGATTATAGAGGGAAATTTAGTGAATATAGGATAGGAGACAAACAGATAAAAGATTGTGTATTGTATTGTCCAGAATGATTGTTATCCTTGGGTATTGTTTCCAAAACATTGCTCTTGCATGTGATTTCGATTTCCAAAACTTAATTACAGTCATCATTTTACCCTTACATTGCTTATGTGTTAACATTCTCATCACTTGAAGTTTCTTAAGTATACCATTGAAGCGTGGACGGGCCCTACGTGGAGATTGGTATACTTTTAATTTCATTTCCATAGCGTTTTCGAATCTGAATAGTGTGATTAAGCGTTTAATGTTATTTTCTTGTCTGTGAGTTTATCGATTTGATTAGAAGTTCTTGAAAATAATATTCATGGTGATAGCTAGAGAATTTGATTGCTAGATCATTGAACAATATCTTGTAAAATATTTGATCGATCATTAGATTTCAAAGTATCTCTGTGGACTCTATTTTCATGCATTTAAAATTTCAATGTGCTTAAAATAGCTTTTGATTTCATGAATGCTTATTGTGTTTGCTGGAAAGAGCTTTTGTGGATAATATCCTTGTAAGAGGGTTGAAAACTCAGTCTAGCAACACGTTGTTTCTTTAGAACAATTAGATAAATTAGATGATCTGAGTGTTAAGGTGTGAGAGGAAACATATTTCAATCTCCTGTAAAGGAGTGTTGTAGCCTGTCACAGTAGACACTTAGTTAGGTAGATGAGATCCTTTTATGTCTATAGACTTTAGACACGTGCCTCTAAGTTTACCTACCTTGGTTGATATTAAATCTAGTCTAATATAGCACCCTAGATTGGCCACTACAGGAATGCCTTTCCTTTACTGAAGACAACATCGTAGCCTTTTTCCTCCAACATCATGACCGATACCAAGGTCTTCTTCAGTCCAAACACATACATCACATCTGTCAAGGTGCGAGGAGCTCCATGCTCCCTCTAAAAAGCAACTGTGCGCACTCCTAAAAGATTATACCTTCCGTCATCACCCATCTCTATGCGCATCTTGAGGTTTTTCTCCTCCAAGGCACTGAATAAATTGTTATCATCAGTCATGTGGAATGAGGCTCCACTGTCAAGATACCAGACACAACCCATCATTGATGACACCATGCATGCGATGAGGATAAAGTCCATTTCGAGCTGAGAGGCTAATGCCTCACCTTCTGATCCTTCCGAGGATCACTTATTGTACTTCTTCGATGGGAAATTAGTCACATAATGTCCCATCTTGTGACAATTAAAGAATCTTACTTTAGACATGTCACACTTCTTCCCTCCATGAGATGAATTCGATTTGAAATGGGAATCCTTCCCCTTTCCTTTCCTTGCCTTACTTCCTAAGGCCAGATTTTCTTCATCATCATTCTTGGATGAAGAACCATCTCGTGTGCTCCTCGTGATCTCCTCCTACATAAGATCCAACCACAGTTGTTCCCAATCCAGCAGTTTCTCCCTTCCATTCATAGAGTCCTAGAAGCTATTCCAACTCTTTGGAAGGCCAAGGAGAGCGAGGCTCAGCATATCATCATCGGCAGTAGTTATTCCCACACTGCCAAGCTCATCTCTACAGGTGGTGAGATTGTTCAGATATCTGGAAATAGTATCACCCTTCTCCATCTTGATTCTTCGAAGCTTATCCTTGAGCACCATTTTCCTCTGGTCGCTATTGTTCTAGTAGAGGTCCTTCAATGTCTTCCACATTGAAAATGGAGTATCCTTCCCATGGAGACTCGAGACAATATGGTCTCGAACTCCCTCAAGGATGATCCATCTTGCCTTCGCCACACACTTCTTCCACTCAGCCAACTCTTATGCATTAGTTGAAGCTGGCTTTGGGATTTCTTAATCAATGAATTCCTTCAAGCCATTGTCTTCTAATATAGCCTCCATTATATCTTTCCATGCTATGTAATTTGAGCTACCTTCGAGTCTCAAACCATAGAACACCATTGGCCAACCTTGAAGTATGATATGAATTTGATTTTCACCTGCAACCCCAAACTTCAAACTTCGAATTCTCTTCCCATTATATTGTTCACAGCTCTGATACAATGTAGAAAATTTGTGATAGGTTAACCCGATAATGCAATATAAATCAAAGCAGAATACTATAACCTCCTTCTACTATCAATTTATGGAAGCTTAAATATCAAGCTAAACAATATAACCAAAAGAAGAAGAATCAATGGCACAATACACATGAAAATACTTTGGCGAAAGTCTCAGATAAAAACCCCACACTATTGTATTATCATGCATGGTGGAGATACATAGGAATTATACAAAGCCTTAGCTCTCACAGCTAGCCAGTTCTCAGTACAATCCTCACAAATGCTCACAGGAAATCTTGGCTTCTCTCCAGCCTTCCTCTCTACCCTCCAAGCTCCTATTTCCTTGTGTTGTTCCTTGTGGATGATTAGCCTATTACCAAGTGGAAAAACAAACCTTCAAAACTGCATAATCCTCAAGGATGAATCCTTGGCTGCATGCATGAGTTTTCTCCATGAGAAAACACATGCAACTGATAGTACATTGTCCTTGAACATTAATCTCAACTGGGTATTTCTTAGAATAGACATGCATGAGTTTCTGATGAGGAAATCTTCAATTAAACTGGAGTAGCACTAGTTGAGTGCATTAATGCATCAACTAACTGTTAACTCACTATTAGTTCCTCAAACAGTTTGGAACTAATTTAACTGGACTTAACTCAGTAAACTGAGTTAACTAATTACAACTCAAATATAACTCAATCTTATATCCTTAATTTAAGGGATATCTCTTGCATGACTTCAAAAAGAGTTCTAACTTGACTTTCTCCAACTAATTAATTTAAAATAAATTAATTAATTGTTTCCAAGTAGCTATTAAGACTAAATTCGATTTTGATTCACAATTTAATTCAAGGACAAATTAAATTGAAATATTCTTGTTGCCATATCTCAACAGTTGCACCAAAAGTTCAAATGAGTAATCACAGGGCAAGCTAGCTACGTCTAGTGGATCTTTAAATTGAATTATGGAATGGAGAAAAGGAGTGATTCAGCTAGGATTGAGAAGCATTTAAAATTTCTCAATCAAACTTCAGAAGAAAACATACAGATTGTAAAACCAGTCCAAATAAGGTGTTCAATAACATATCTTATTTTTCACATCTCATGTTTTACAATTAAATTTCAAATGATTAACATAAAGAGAATAACAGTGAAAACACAATTACAGTAAGAAAAACATCACCAGTGTATCGTAACACAAGTATCTTATGAAGAGTTTTTTTATTAATGGTCAGTCCATTTGAGCTCAATGAGCAGCTTTACATTGGACAATAGATTTCTTCATGCAAACCCCAACATCTATTACTTCAAATGATGAAGTATTTATACAAAATCTTAAACTAAAATATCTTGCTAAAAATCTCAAGATCTTTTTACAAATATCCTAAACTATTTTACCTAAATATAAATGAAATAGGACATTAAAAACTAATGTATCTACTTGGCACTATAACTATTGATTTGTGTTGACAAAGAAGAGAAATTCGAATTTGATTGCAACTCTTAGTTGATGAGGTGGCTAACTGTCTTTGAGCATTTTCCTCCCAATATTCTCCAAAATAGGGGCCAGTCATCCCTTTTTATATCTCAATCCGAGATATATATGTAAAAAGTGAGAGAGGTTATTGTATATAAATATTTTCTTGAGATAAACCTCTCTTAGATTCCCACAATTCAGCTCCAATTGTTCCCAATATTCTCTGTAAAAAGATTTCTAAAACAGGACTTCGCACAGTCCGAAAAATAGGCTATAAAGATGTAAATGTATATCTCATTCTGTAATAGTTGTGTAAAATATGAAGTATTTATTAAACTTTGGCATCTTAGGAACACAAAAATCCTTCAGTTTCTCAAAAGTCATCTCTGATTGGCCACAATCAGTTCTGCAAAAGTATGACTAAACAGGAAAATTTGGGAAAACATGTCTGCAAAGATTCATCTGAATATCCAAAACCATAATAGTTGTTAGAAAAATGAAAGAGGTTTTTGTATTTTATTATCTGAGAAACAAAAACCTTCTCTAGTTTCCCAAGATTCATCTCTGATTATCCACAATAGTTTCTTTAAACATGTGACTAAAATAAGAAATTTCTCAAAAATATGTCTTCAAAGAATTATTAAAATATTCCAAACCATAATAGTTGTTACAAAAATGAGAGTGGTTTGTGTAGATAAGGATGTTAGCAATAGAAACCTCTTTCATTTTGTGAAAATATGTTCTCATTTGTCTATAAACCACGTTTGAAAATATTATGTTGTATAGGGAAAAAGCATGGTTTCAACTGATCATGAGATAGATGAATGACGTGGAGGCGTGAAGTGTCATGGAGGCACATGGTTGGTGGAAATATTATTAGGTAGCCAAATAGGAGTTGAAGATGAGGAGGTTCATGGGTGAGTGGACGTTGGCGCGGGAGTAGTGGGTGGAGGATACGTGGCGGGATAGGAGTGGTAGAGGTGATGAAGTGGGGACATGGTAAGCGGATAGGACAGTGGTATCGCTTGGCAGAGAAACCACTTTTTGGAGGGGGGAGAAGGCAGTTAATGGTTTTTCTAAGGGGGGTTCGAAATCATGGAATGGTGACAAGTTGCAGTGGGGGCGGGTTTGAATACCGCCCATTTATGACCCCCACCCCGATGGCAAAGTTCGGATGGTGAGGGGGGACCGAAATGCAATGTGGTTCGTTGCATGCGATGAGGTGGGCGCGAATGATGGGAAAGGTGATGGTGGTGTTGAGAATAATACTGAGAGGGGGGGTGAATCATTATTATCAAATTCCTTTTCAATTTATACAAACATTTACAGATCTGACTAATGAAACTTGCGTATACCTTCCAGACTTATAATTTATTCTTCAGATGTTGATCATTAATCTGTGTATCAGAACCATATAACAGTAAACAGGAACAGGAAAAATAGATAGTCACACCAAAGAACACAAGATATAAGTTGGAAACCCAATGTGGGTGAAAACCACCTACTGCGATATGTCTCTATCTTCTTTCAACTAGAAACTTCTTTTTACAATGATTCTGTACTGGTGCAGTCTTATGCCAGCACGCAGGCTTCAACCTATAGAAGGCTACAACCTTCTCTTTTCGTCCAGGGACCACGTTTCATAAATTTTCAAACTGGATCCATGAATATCAATCAAACATCAAATAGATCTGTAATCAACCAACTTCCTTGTACAAATACTGAATCAATAATTTATCAGTACACAGCAACCAGACACCAATTCAGAACCTTGAACACTGTAGTAGTAGACAAAACAGCTAAAACATATTTCAAGAAAAGTCTGCAACTTCACCAATAGAAACCTGCAGATATCCACACCTTCGTTGTGTCAACCCTGCAGGTCTCCACACCTGCGCTGTGTCAAGCCTGTGGGTCTCTCCACCTGTGTCGTGTCTAGCCTGCGGGTCTCCACACCTGCGCCGTGTCAAACATGCGGGTCTCCGCACCTGCACTGTGTCGGACCTATAGACCTGCGGGTATAGATAATTTATCAGACTTCAAGTATACCCCAGACTATCATATTTACATATCTGATCATGCGCCAAAGAGATCTCGACCCATCAGTAGATCCGTCTTGTAATGCTCAGGTTTCTCCTTGATTCAGGTCCAGCTATAACTCACCAACCGATCACCAGTAATTCAGATCTTGCTCTTCTTAAGATATTCAACACATGAGTGCTCAGCCAAATGATCTCCTTTCCTTTTTATAAACTAGGCCTTACTCAAACCATGGTCCAAAACCATAGAGATCCAATACTAGGGACCCAAAACCTGGGTTCAATACTTTACAAGAAAAACCACTGAACAAAACCATAGGATCAAAGATGTCGGACTAAATACCATGGACCAACCATAAGATTTTCCACGTGCGTGCATTTTTCTCTGCATGAAAGTGCGTGTAATTTACGACCGCACTTTTTGTTCTGTACACCTGCAAATATGTCCGCACCTTTTGTCCGGCGCACCTGCGGAAGCTGCCGATGTTCGCAGCTTTGTGAACAAGAACCTGCGGGTATCTCATTTTCTACTATTTTGAGAGCCTGAACTTGTGATCTGCTATTTGAGTGAGTTGCCATCAAGGACAACACTTATGTCATCGAGCCAAACCTGTGCCAAACCAGTGTCATAATGCCAACAGGTGGATTATCTTGATGTGATGGGGCATGAGGTGGGGTAGGGAAATATATTGAATGCATAGAAGAGGAAGGATTTGAGTGTATGGTGGGGTCGTGGAGTGGACGAAATAGATAACGGAGGAATAGTTTCAGGTTACTGAAACTTAGGAATATGGAATAATATGTCGAATATCTCCTGATACACCGAACTTTAGAGTCAAACTCTAAATCCTTTTCTTTTTCTTAAGGTTTTGACCTTTTTGGAAATAATTTACGACATGGAAAATTATTTACAATATCTGAAATATAATATTGATTAGTTGTAATCAAGCAATCCTATAAAAATTATAGGACCCTAACAATGGCTCCAGCTAGGGATGATAATTCCTGGTGAAGTGTCAAGAACACCATAGACTAGTAGCCTGATCCATTGGGCTGATCCCAAATCTGCAAGATGCTCTGTCATAAAATCTTTGTGACTAAAAATCTCAAACTAAACTCAAACCTTTTCTGCAAACTGAAATTTGAAACACGCTGAACTGAAACTGAAATGGAAAGAATGCTTGGAATAATGCTCTAAGTACTGAGCTTATTTGCACACTGCTACCTACCCTACACTACTGAAAATCATGCTGACTCAAATAATACAAAAATGCCAATGAAGCCAGTCAAGTAGTTTCTGAAACAAGTGCACTGCTTGATTGCTTGTTAGCAAAAACAAATGGATAGCTTGACTTTTTGTCCCCAAAATCAAGGTTGTAATATGTAATGGAAAGTGCAAATGGATCTTGCCCTTATAATGAAAACATGGTTGAACACTTAAGTTGAAAAGAACCTCCATGTCGTCTGCTATAGGATCAATAAAGGCATGATTAACTAGTTTACCTTGTAGGCCTTCAATGACTATTAGATCATGGATGATCTCATCCGTTGTATCCTCAAGATTAAACCCTAATTCCAACTCTTCAGTTTCAGTCATGTATTCTAAAACAAAATTTTGATCAATCTACAAATCAAAAGGTAATAGAATCTCCTCTTGTTTTGGAGAAGGAAGATTTTCCAAGAATTTTTTAGGATCTTGGAAACTATAGGACTAAATCTAAAGATCCAAAAGTTCAATATCCTTCTCAAATATTTCAGAAACTAACTCAAGAAAAATAAATTTACTTTCAGAAAGATATTTTCTCAATTTCAAATGATGAAACAAAGCTGTTAAAAAAGCTTAATTAATTTGAAATTCTGCTAACTCATTCCTGACTCTTTTTAAAACTTCACAAGATAGAAGATTTGCCACATACCCTGTCATCTTGTTCAGCCATAAATCTTATCAACGTGTAGTGGAGTCTCTAAGAATGCTCTAAAATCTAGATTTTTTGATAGTGGAGTCACCCTGAAAACTTTGAAGCTCTAGATACTTTGAACATGGAATCGCCAGGTGAATAATTCGACCTTCTTGTGTCTGATCATTGTTCACCATCAACAATCAGATCTGGAACTTGATACACTTTTCTGAGGAAGATAAAATGTCCTTCCCCAATATGGGCGCCACTATGTTAGCATTCCGTAATTTCAAGGCTGAAGAAAAAACCATGGAGGCAACATCAAACCTACTTTGAAAGCTAAGATCTAGGCCTAGCAGCTTCAGAGAGGGCTCTCTCTATGAGATTTAGCTTTATTTTGATTAGATTTTTAGGCTAGTTATTGGGCTCAGCGTTTGGTTTTTAATTGGTTTGGTTGGAACAACAAGGGAAGGCCATTGGGAAATGGAGTTAGAAGAGCTGGATGTTGCACCAAAAGTTCAGAGTAATCACATGGCAAGCTAGCTACGTTTACTGGATCTTTAAATTGAATTATGGAATGGAGAAAAGGAGTGATTCAACTAGGATTGAGAAGCATTTAAGGATTTCTCAAATAGACTTCAGAAGAAAACATACAGATTGTAAAAGTTGTCCAAATAAGGTGTTCAATAACATATCTTATTTTTCACATCTCATGTTTTACAATTAGATTTCAGATTATTAACATAAAGATAATAACAATGAAAACACAATTACAATAAGAAAAGCATCACTAGTATATCGTAACACAAGCATCCTGTGAAGAGTCTTTTTATTAATGGTCAGTCCATTTGAGCTCAATGAGAATATTTACATTGGACAATAGATTTCTTCATACAAACCCCAACATCTATTACTTCAAATGATGAAGTATTAATTACAAAATCTTAAACTAAAATATCTTGATAAAAATCTCAAGGTATTTTTACAAATATCCTAAATTGTTTGACACAAATAGAAATGAAATGTAGGACATTCAAACTAATTTATCTACTTGGCACTATCATTATGGATTTATGTTGACAAAGAAGAGAAATTTGAATTTGATTGCAACTCTTAGTTAATGAGGTGGCTAACTGTCTTTGAGCATTTTCCTCCCAAAAATCTGCAAAATATGGGCCAGTCATCCCTTTGTATATCTCAATACGAGCTATATATGTAAATATTGAGAGAGGTTATTGTAGATAAATATTTTCTTGAGATAAACCTCTTCAGATTCCCAAAATTCAGCGCCAGTTGTTCCCAATTGGCTTTGCAAAAATATGTCTAAAACAGGAATTTGCACAGTCCAAAAAATAGGTTGTAAAGATGTAAATATATCTCTCATTATACAATGGTTTTGTAAAATATGAAGTAGTTTATTTCACTTTGGAATCTTAGGAACACAAACCTCCTCCAGTTTCTCAAGAGTCATCTCCCATTGGCCACAATCTAGTTTGCAAAAGTATGGCTAAACAGGAAAATTCGGGAAAACATGCCTACAAAGATTCATCTAAATATCACAAACCTTAATAGATGTTACAAAATGAGAGGGTTTTTTGTATTCTATTACCTGAGGAACAAAAACCTTCTCCAATTTCCTAAGATTCATCATGTTAGTTCCAGCCTTCGCAGCCTATCACCAGGGATCAACATGAGCTCTTTCTATGTCTAGTTTTGTTAGATGTTTTGCACATGATGTTTAGCACAAAACATGTCACAAGTGTGTCCATCAGAATAAGCTCAAAAAAATATTTCCAATGGTATATCACAATCCCGTAACCGGTTTCTGGATCAGAAGATATGATCGAAATGAATGAGTGATTCTTGGTTATGCATGTTTTGAGGTCAGTTGCTACACACAATGACAAGTTTAGTACAAGATAAGTTTCTGAAATAATGGTAAGGAATTTTTCAAAAGTGAAAGATTTTTTTGTTCATCACATACCAAATAACAAAAACATCCTTCATTTTATGCACAGGTGCTACTATGTGGGAGATATATAGTGATATTTGGAGCCTACATTAAAACAAAGCAAATTTTTCATATTTTTCACTGTTTTAGTCATTTTAGTGCGGGGCCATTTTACAACAGATGGAAAGTAATTTTGAAAAACCAAAGGATTTTTTTTAACCACGAGCCATATAACAAAAACCTATTTCATTTTATTCACAGGTGTCACAAATTGGGATATGTGACTAGATATTTATAGCTCATTTTCACAAACTTAAATTTTTAATGATTTTCTGTTTTAGAGATGATTTTGTGGAACAGATTGCGAGCAACTATAAACGAATTTCCCAAATTTGAGAGATTTTTTTCTCCAACATGACCTTATCTACAAAAACCTCTTTCAGTTTTGTAACAGGTGCTATGGTTTAGGAGATACAAGTTCATCTTCAACACCTATTTTCAGAAATTATTCCCAAGTTTAATGTAACTGATTCTATTTTGAAGAAAATGGTTGAGCTCAATTACCTTAGTACAAGGATGAGAAAATGTATATATTTTATTAATTTCATAGTGTAGGGGTTGGATTTTGGCAAAGGTTTGGACTTTTGGAAAGTTTGGAGCTTCATTGTATATTCATTTCAGCAGTTTATGGGATTCTTGTGGCATGTTGATTTGGTATTGTGTTTCCTTCTATAATTGTAAGTTTACATGTGTTTTATGTATGCCATCATCTCTCTTTGCATCATATTAACTAAATCAAACAAGAATAAAGGTATAATTCATGGATTTGCAGTGCTCTACCTAGGGTTTGTTTAGTTATTTATGTTTTCAGCTGTTTGAAGAGGATCCCTGATATTTTCTTGCCCTCTTCAGCTCCTCACCAGTCTAAAAGCTCTCCATATCACTCAATTTGAAGTACCAAACCATTTTCCTTCCTCACCCCATAGAGATCTCTGCAAAACTGAGCCTCATTCCCCAAACCCAAAACTGCCTTTCACATTTGAGCCAACAAAACATCATCAAATTCAATCAAACTCCTCTGAGCATATACCTAGCTAAAATTAGTCTTCACATCAGTCATCTCAAGCCTCATTGATCATATTTTGCTGAGATTGACAAGGAGAGAGCCCTCTCCCGACCTGGTAGGGATAGCTACCAGGTTAAGCCTGGTTTGATGTTATCCTAGATCCTACCTTTCTCAGCCTGAGGTAGATTTAGGCCCTAACATAGTGGTGACCATACTAGGGAAGAAAAGTTTGTTTGTTCGTTATTGTTGTTTGCTTTATAAACTACAGACGAAGCCTAAAGTTAACCAGGTAGACTTAAAACTACTCTTGCTCTACAAGTGCATAAGTAGATGAATGTTGCTTCAATCAATCTTTGGTCTAGTCTATGAACTGAACATCTGACTTGCAAATTGCCCCAATACATTAAACTGGGGAAGAGGTGATAGATCTTCTCCGGGAAAGATCATTCAAGTTGTAGATCTGATTGTTGATGGTGGACAGCAGTCAGACATATATGAAGGCTGAAAAATTCACCTGGCAACTCCAACTCAATCCAGAGATTCCAGTGCTCACTAACCCATTCATGCACTAAAATAAAATAGTAGGGTATGTGGCAAACCCTATGTTTTGTGAAGTTTTAAAAGAAGTTACAGATCAATTAGTGGATATTGAAATTGATGAAGTATTCTTCATTGTCGTGCTTCAATTTTTGAGATCTTTGAAGTTTCCTCCTAAAGCTAAAACTGGTTTCTTTTTTGTTATTTGTTGATAATTTTGAAAAGGAGATTCAGTATTTAAATGATCAGATCCAATCATATGAATTCCGAGATCCCAAAAAGTTCTTGGAAACTCTCCCTCCTTCAAAAGAAGAAACAATAGAGCTGCCTGTGGATGTTTGCATTGACAGTTTGCAGCTTGAAGCATGTATTGAGGAGTTGGGGCAGCAAACAGAGTCTGGTTTTTTTGATCCTATTGCAACGTACATGGAAATTTTTTTCAGTTTGAATGATAGACCAAATTGTCTTTTACATAACCAGACTCGTTATGTGCATGTATGGCTGTCAGCATTTACATTTGTGTCCTGGTTGAAGCACTTTCAAGCAGCATCCTTGTCACAGTTACTTGATTGGTTGATATGGCATTACAATATTACTTGATCTATCAATTTGCAGCAAAGTGGGTTAGATTTGTACATAAATAAGCTGCCCGAGGTAGCATTTCAGTTTTCGGTATTTGTTTATGTACATGTTACAGTATGTATATGTTTTTGGATTGGTATGAGTTGTTTTGGGTTTGTAGTTGTTTGACCATCTATGCCCAATGGATGAGGCACTTGGTCTACGGTGTTCTTGACACCTCCAAGGAGCTGCCATCCCCAATGGAGCAGATGTTAGTTCCAGTCTTCGCAGCCTATCACCAGGGATCAACATGAGCTCTTACTATGTCTGGTTTTGTTAGATGTTTTGCACATGATGTTCAGCACAAAACATGTCACAATTGTGTCCATTAGAAGAATCTTCGAAAAATATTTCCAACGGTATGTCACACTCTCGTAACGTGTTTCTGTATCAGAAGATATGATCGAAATGAATGAGTGATTCTTGGTTATGCATGTTTTGAAGTCAATTGCTGCACACAATGACAAGTTTAGTACAAGATAAGTTTCTGAAAAATGGTAAGGAATTTTTCAAAATTGAAAGAGGTTTTTGTTAATCACATACGAAATAACAAAAAAATCCTTCATTTTATGCATAGGTGCTACTATGTGGGAGATATACAGTGATATTTGGAGCCTACATTAAAACAAAGCAAATTTTTCATATTTTTTACTGTTTTAGTCATTTTAGTGCGGGGCCATTTTACAACAGTTGGAAAGTAATTTTGAAAAACCCAAGGAGGTTTTTGTTAACCACAAACCATATAACAAAAACATCTTTCTGTTTATTCACAGGTGTCACGAATTGGAATATGTGACTATATCTTTACAGCTCATTTTCACAGATTTAAATTTTTAATGATTTTCTGTTTTCGAGGTGTTTTGGTGGAACATATTGCGAGAAACTGGAAATGAATTTCCCAAATTTGAGAGAGGTTTTTCTCAAAAATGACCTTATCTACAAAAACCTCTTTCAGTTTTGTAACAGGTACTATTTTTTAGGAGATATAAGTTCATCTTCAACACCTATTTCCATAAATTCAGCCCAAGTTTAATGTAACTGATTCTATTTTGAAGAAAATGGTTGAGCTCAATTCCCTTAGTACAACGATGAGAAAATGTATATATTTTATGAATTTCATAGTGTAGGGGTTGGATTTTGGCAGAAGGTTGGACTTTTGGAAGGTATGGAGCTTCATTATATATTCATTTCAGCAGTTTGGCTAAGGAATAGACCAGGGTTTGCAGCACTTTATGGGATTCTTGTGGCATCTTGATTTGGTATTGTACTTCCTTCTATAATTGTAAGTTTACATGTGTTTTATGTATGACATCATCTCTCTTTTCTTCATCTTAACTAAATAAAACAAGGATAAAGGTAGAATTCATTGATTTGCAGTGCTCTACCTAGGGTTTGTTTAGTTATTTATGTTTTCAGCTATTTGAAGAGGATCCCTGAGATTTTCTTACCCTCTTCAGCTCCTCACTAGTCTAAAAGCTCTCCATCTCACTCAATTTTAAGTACCAAACCATTTTCCTTCCTCGCCCCATAGCTATCTCTGCAAAATTGAGCCTCATTCCCCGAACCCAAAACTGCGTTTCACATTTGAGCCAACAAAACATCATCAAATTCAATCAAACTTCTTTGGGCATATACCTAGCCTAAAATCAATCTTCACATCAATCATATCAAGCCTCATTAATCATATTTTGCTGAGATTGACAAGGAGAGAGCCCTCTCCCCACCTGGTAGGGCTAGCTACCAGGTTAAGCGTGGTTTGATGTTATCCTAGATCCTACCTTTCTCACCCTGAGGTAGATTTAGGCCCTAACACATCCCTGATTATCCACAATAATTTCTACAAAAATGTGACTAAAATAGGAAATTTCTGGAAAATATGCCTTCAAATAATTATTAGCATCCTCCAAACCATAATAGTTGTTACAAAACTGAGAGAGGTGCTTGTACATAAGGATGTCAGAAACAAAAACCTCTTTTAGTTTTTGAAAATATGTTCTCAGTTATTTGTAAACCACATTTGCAATTATTGTTTTGTATAGGGAAAAAGCATGGTTTCAACTGATCATGAGACAGATGAATGACGTGGAGGCGTGAAGTGTCATTGAGGCACATGGTTGGCGAAAATATGATTAGGTAGCTGAATAGGAGTGGAAGATGAGGAGGGTCATGGTGAGTGGACGTTGGCGCGGGAGTAATGGGACGAGGATATATGGTGGGATAGGAGTGGTGGAGGTGATGAAGTGGGGACATGGTAAGCGGATAGGACAGTGATATCACGACAGAGAAACCACTTTTCGGGGGGGGAAGGAGGTTAATGGCTTTAGCTGAGGGGGGTGCGAAATCATGGAATGGTAACATGTTGCAGTGGGGGCAGGTTTGAATACCGCCCATTTCGGACCCCCCCTCCCGAACAGTAAAGTTCAGATGGTGAGGGGGGGGGGGGGAGGCAATGTGGACTGTTGGATGCGACGATGTGGGCACGGATGATGGGAAAGGTGACAGAGGATTATCATGATGTGATCTGGCGTAAGGTGGGGTAGGGAAATATATTGAATTCATAGCAGGGGAATGCTTGGAGTGTATGGTGGGGTAGGGGAGTGGACGAAATAGATAGAAGAGGAATAGTTTCGAGTTAGTGAAACTTAGGAATATGGAATAATATATCGAATATCTCCTTATACACTAAACTTTAGAGTCAAACTCTAATTCATTTGCTTTTTCTTAAGGTTTTTACCTTTTTTGGAATATTATTTACAATATCCGAAAGATAATAATGATCAGCTATAATCAAGCAATCCTATAAAAATTATAGGACCCCAATAGATGGATTGTTTCAGGAACCGAGAGGATTGCCCCAAAAACAGGAAATCCAACATGAGGTCCATTTACAATAGGATGCTCCTTTACCGAATATTGGCATGTACATGATGGCTTCTATCAAGATAGAGGAGATCAAGAAACGTGTGCAGGAACTGCTAAATCAAGGGGTCATCAGACCGACTTCTTCTCTGTGTAGCTCATTGATCGTGTTGGTGCTAAAAAAATATGGCACATGGAGAATGTGCGTAGACTACAGGGTGCTAAACAAGATTACGTGAAGAATCAATACCCTTTCCTTCAAATTGATGAATTCTTAGATTAGTTGAAAAATGTTGTTTATTTTACAAAACTAGATTTGCAAAGTGGATATCACCATGTTAGAGTTGCAGAATAAGACGTTTGGAAGACTGCATTCAAAACCAAACAAGGTTTGTTCAAATGGATGGTGATGCCATTCGGACTGTGCAATGCTCCGGCCACATTTGTGAGGGTAATGAATGATCTATTTAGGCCTTTTCTTGATCATTGTGTGCTTGTAGATCTGGACGATATTCTTGTGTATAGTAGTACATGGGATGAACATGTATGTCATGTGAAGAAAGTGCTTGATGTTCTGAAACGAGAAAATTTGTATGTAAAAATATTAAAATGTGAGTTTAGGAAGACCTCTCTGGTTTATTTAGGCCACATAGTCGGTAATGGGAAATTGAGGATAGATCCCTCTAAAGTAAATGCAATTATGAAATGGCTTGAGCCCACAAATGTTACATAGGTCCAAAGTTTTTTGGGTGTGGTATAGTATTGGAGAAGGTTCATTGTGAACTTCTTTGTTATCGCAGCCCCCTTGCATGCATTGACCAGTGTGAAGTGTTGGGTCAAGAAAAAGGTATATTTTCTCCTCAATAATTTTTTTATTTTGTATTTATCCTTACACGATTATCTATGTTTATGGATTGAAATAAAGGAAATAACAGTTAAAGTTGGATGAAAGAACTTGGTAACAAATTAGATAAATCTAGCAATAGGAAACTGACTTTTTACTATCCTTGTGTGAAAAAGACGCGGATTGGTCAATAGTTGTTCACTTGATAGAGTAGCACTAGGTCGTAAAAGGGAAAGACAGCATTTGACGCAGGCAAGGCAGCTAGAGACTAGGCAAACCAATATTATTTCATGGCAGAATCAGATTATGTATTGTGAAATCCTCAGGATCCCCTGATCCTGAGGATTCACTTTTATCTAGTTTACTCTTTTACTATTATATATAAGGCCGAAAGGCAAATGAAAATTAGTTTAGACTTATGTAATCTATAATTATTCTTTTTGAGGCATAAAATATTGTTATCTCAGTGACATTGTAATCTGGTTACTTATGTTAATGAAAGATTGTGTTTGATCTTCACTTGTATTCTGAGTATTCCTTAGTGGAAACTCTGGGCTCGGTTAAGAGAAGTTCTACTGCTTTCTTGTGTTATAATCTTTCCATTGAATCTTTATTGATTGTTAATGTTCAGTTAATATCATTTCTCTTATTGTGAGGATTGATGATTCCAATTCATATTGTTATTCATTTCAATTCATACTTAGTCGTGTGATGTATCTGAGTAATGCTTTGATTGGATTGGTTATATTGGTTTTAGTAGTAGATTGTTGTTCATTTTGAGTTATGTTATCGTAGATCTTAGAGATAGTATTAATAGATTTCCATAATCCGCTTACAGAGAATGGTTGTTGCTTAGAAATCATTTGTCGTATTTACTTTCTTGTTGTCCAATTCTCAGTTGTCATTCAATTAGGTATGTCATTCAATCGATATTGTTGTTCAATTAGGAATTTTCGTTCAATTGAGATTGTCATTCAATTAGGATTTGTCGTTCAACTCTGATTTGCTATAGTTTGTTATCACCCCAAGAAACTCTCCTAGGTTGTAGCTCGGAGATGCTCGGGAACATAAAAATTCAACTTAATGTTGCGAATGGATGAATGGAAGGAATGATGCTTTTTCAAGCCAAATAACCACTTCTACTTTGCTTGACTCCAGACATGCGTGAACACCCCTAGACTACAAGGCTTTAGACCACCAATTACTCATAGTTTAAGGATTTGGTGAATATGGAGAATACTGACCACACCAATAGATGCACAAGACCATGTGATGGCCTGCTGCAACCAGTAAGGAAGTCTACAAATCTAATTCCCTAATGCACAGACAGGATTACAGCTCTCTGGCACTAGGTGAAAAGAAACCTGAATGACTCATTCACTGATACATACAAGATTTTAACACAGAGATAGGATGACATCTTCTCTAATGTTAAACATCAAGAGCTCAGAAACACAGCATATCAGGCACAGTTTGGACAGAAGGAGAATGGAAAGTGAGCAATTAATAGCAAAAGAAGTTTGTATTAGCTGAAAATGAAGACGAGACACTGCAAGTATCAAAGTAGTTACAGTCTCCAGAAGTTGAACTTTACACCAAAACATCAACCATCAACCCTGATTACATCTTGTTTCTGGGTATATATAGAGTTTCATTACAAAGGCACTCGGCCATTCTAAGTATGGAGAGGTCATAATTGACCACCAACCGCATTTAGTTGCCTGATGGAGTCTCTAAGTGTGTTTGCTTGTTGTAGTGGATGAATTTGATCCTTTCGTGCGCTCTGTTGTCCTCTCGGGCAGCTGGAATGCTTGTATCGATGAGGCCCCATAACTGTTAAATGCAGTTATCTATTCGTGCTTTGTCCTTTTCCTCCTCGGCCATATTGTTTGTTGAATGCGGTTGTTGAGGAGCAAATGCACCGGGTACTGGTAGGCAGTTCTCTTCATCCTTTGGGTGCACGGAATGGTTAGGGTAAGTGGACTGTATGGTGAATGTACGAGCTAGATGGAGTAGTGAGACTAGCCGTCGAAGCAAGAGGATAGACGGCGGGGATTGCTTGGCTGAGGGTATCGGGAGATATGGGAGCGGTGTGAGCATGGGCCGTTGGATCTCGGCAGACAGATCCAATAGTCGTCGGGCGGTGGAAATGCACAGACGTTAACGGGCGGGAATGGAGGACGGGTAGTAAGTGGTATTGTTCGCACCGGCGTTGGGGGGTTGGGCAGTAAATGATGATGGTGCGCGATCCCACTCGAAGTGTGATGGGTGGTGGTGGAGGAGAGATGAAACCGCTGTCCATCACATGTTATCTTCCTTGTGGTTTGAGGGCGTGGGGAGAGCGACTACCCTTGGATCGGTCATGCAGCAATCAACGGCTGCGATTAAAGATGGTGATAGATTATTGAAGCGCGGGGTCATGTGAATACAGACTTACGGGGTTTAAGCTTTGCGCTCAGAGCTTGAGGAAATAAGGGTTTATGTTGGGTTTTGGAGGAAAACAGAGGTAGCGGAGGTGGGAGGGAGTAAACGGGATAAAGGGTAAGAAGGTAGGTGACCACTACAGGATTTCTTCTAAGCATAATCCATCTACTCGAGCTTATCCCTGCCCTTCAAAACCACAGATATATAGCAGGACTAACACTGGCTCCTTCTGGAGATGAGATCCTCCCTGTGAGGTCTCAAGAACTGCAGATCATTGCCTTTCCTGTAAAATCTAGATTAGAAAAATTCCCTAGTGTTACATTGGGCATGGAGTCTAACTGAGCCTACACTAAAACTGATAAAATATCATTTTTAAAACTTTAAGGCCTGAAGACCTTAAACAACGTAAATTTTCAAAAATTGCTCGTTAACTAGGCCATCAAAAACTATCTCTCCTTCCATACTTTGCAACATGAAAGTATTGTTCCCTTGGATCTAAGAAATGATAAAAGGCCCTATCCATAAAGCATCAAACTTCCCATGGTTGCCTTTCTTCTCTTTAATTGCATCCCACTTAAGAACCAAGTCTCCAACCTGAAAATTATCTA
>APFE030582280.1:0-10060 GCA_000404065.3 Pinus taeda | reverse complement strand
TATCTGAATAAAGCTATTCTTGTTTCCTTCCATATCCTGGTGTACTTGTTTATATATGCTTGTATATGGTTAATGTACATCTGATCCTACATTATTTGTGAATTTAGATCCTTGTTTCTTGAATAGTAGTATGTTGCTGTGATTCTACAGGTCCTTTTGAAGCTGAGAAGACAAAGAGCAAGCAGCAAAACTCTATTAAGAAGGAGAGGGAATCGAGCACAAGACTCAGGTTGGCCCTCTTGGTTCTCCTTTCGTCTATTTTCATAAAAGGAATCAACAGTAGACTTTGATTGTTTGTTTCTAAGATAGCCACACATCTTAGTGGGAATAGAAGCATCCGTGTGGACACTATTCCCGTATAACAGGCACCCACAAATGAAGGACATCCTAGGGTGGTGGATCTAGAGGGCTCATCTAGGATTACTGTCACGCGGAATCAGTCGATCTTGCGGACAAGACAGACCTTCCTAGAATCTAATGAAGACCTAATGACAAACAAACCAAAAAGACACTATCTTTCTCTAAATGCGCTTTATAAATAATGGCAAACAAATGTGTTTTAAGGGCCTACCTCATGTCGAACGCAAGTTCGGAGATGCCTTCGCTTCTTTGATCCAAGTAAGTTCCTTCGTCGCAAACCTGCAAGCACAAACAAGGAAAACAATTAAATAACATCTGAATATACAATATTATAAAACATATTTAACATGAAATTCAAGGAGTCCATGAAACAAATAACATAAGATACTTGTTGAGAAAATTGAGCTTGATTGTATTAATTCAAAAGAAAAGAGCCTTACAACCTTTTCCTTGACGCTGTACAAGCTCCTTCCAGGGTCCAACAAGAAGTCTCCTCTACTTTGACAAGCTTCACTCACTCCCTAATGGGGCCAAGAAGGTATGTGATCTCTTCTCTTAAGCTCAAATAGGAAGTCTTGATTTCACTAGCATTTACCCTCAAAAGTTCAGCTTCTAACCTCCTGGCCACTGACCCAATGCCTCAATTTATAGTGCAATGGAGATCAGTTACCAGCTCCTCCTTCAAAGGGATAGAGTCCTCCTCAAAGGGATGCTCTCTCAACAAGGGATTAGTTCCTCCTATGATGGGATGCATGAACCACTTGGAGCGAACAATCCATGTAACAAATCCTTCTAGAAAACTCTAGAATCAACCCAAGATGAGTTTTTTAAGATAAAAATTGCGCCTTTTGACTTTTACAGGGGTACGCACCTTCCCTTTTACATAAAAAGCGTATAAGTACGCAGATACCTTGAACAAAAGGTGCAGGCCCACAGGCAAAAGTAAGAGAAAGTGCGGAACCAGATTTATATTGCTTTTTTGATGTCTTTCTCTCTTTTCTCAAGCTTGTTTTGAAGAGCTGAGGTTTAAGACTTGCTTAGGAAGCTGGTATAGGTGATGATAGGCCTACACCGACTGCAAATAATCAAGGTGACGATATTTTTGTGTAACAATTGCAACAAAAGGGTGTTGAGGAGCTGGTTGTTGATTGGATGTACCAGACTGCTTTAGAGAAGCCCGTAATTCTTGTAACATGCAAACACTCAAAGAGTTAGGCTTTGAAATGAGAGGGGGGGATTGGGGAAAGCACCCAATAATGAAGAATCTTTATATAATCCGGGTGAAACATCGGTGAGAGGAGTTGAATACTGTTTATCAGACACCGATGAGATAATGGACTCGGGGGAGGTCATAGATGTCGGCACGTAGTATGTTAATTGATCGATGGTGATGATCTTCCCTTCGTGGGAGAATCTTGCGGAACACTGTAGATGCGATGAATGACATGGCGTATGTGTAACTACTACCTAAGAGAATGTTGTAATCCAAAGGGGCATCAATAACCTCAATGTCGACATGGACAGTCTTGCCCACAAGGGTCATTGGATAGTTGTGGTACATGCCAAGAGGCTGGGAGGAGTGTCCATCCCCATCACAGAAAGTGATGGTGGACGGGGACAAATAAGGTGACTTGAGTTGTTTCCAATTGACAACGGACATCACACAGGTGGATGCACCTTCATCGATAATGCATCGGGAGATGAAGGAAATGGACTCAGACTGGAACCTGGAAAGCAACAAATGAATGCAATGTGGGATGTTCTGATGTATCAACTAGGAAGACAATCGAACGATTGTGAGGAGGATCTACTGTGCCAAAAGTAGTTAGTAGAGTTTTCTTTTGAGATGGGCACGACTAGAGTATTTCCAACGTCGACATGGTAGCAGGTGATAGCCCCAAGTCGTCTACTATATTGTATGTATGGGAAACTCGGTTAGAAGCTAAATTACAACGTAATGGTCCCTTTGGGATCTTGGGAATGGACTCAAATTTAGGTTGAGGTATCTGTAATGGACCATTTGGTGTTGTAAGAGGCTCAATAGATACTTTGGTTTTAGACTCAATGACAGACGAAGTTGATGGCTTGTGATATTGACGCGACCGATTTTGCAGGTTAATATCGGAGGGATTAACCTCATCAAAATTCATCATAAGGATCTGGTAGTCACCAGGACTAGAAGGTTGGGGGGATGGGCTGCTTGACTTGAATGAGGTTGGGAAACCACAAATACTTGTTGAGGGAAAGGATTTGTGAGCATTTCCGGTTGAGAAAATGAAAGATTCCGAGGTGATTGTTGGCCTCTAGAAGCTGCTTGAGCTTCCCACATTTGGCACATATGGGGTAAGAGAGGACACTCATGTGTATAATGGCCATGTACACCGCAACATACATAAGGCTTATTCGTATGAATAGCCTTGTTCTGCTTGGGCTATCTACCGTATTGCGGGTTGTTAGTGTTAGGCTAGTTCCCCTGGGGTTCACTAGGATGATTACCTTGTGTTTTGGAGAATTTGGTATCTATAGATAAATACTAATTCCCTAGATAAGTAGCCATATTTAGAACAATAGTTTAAATCACTTTAGCCTTTTCCTATAAGAAGTTTATAAGACAAAGAAGATGAGAATACCTACTTGTAGTTCCACTTTCCTCTTGTCTCCCTTATATCGATCCAGTCACTCCTTCCCGTACTTAACACGCTTGATAAGTACCTGTAAACACCAACAAAAGACAAAGAACTGATCAAAGCAAAAGATATATTGAATACAAGTGAATGGAATCAGATACATTTCACACATATAAGAATCATATAGTAATACAATCATATGGGAAAAAGGTTCAAATACTTTATTGAATAGAAGAAGGAATTACAACCCTGAAGCCTGATTTGAAGTCATTCCTCTAGCTTTGGTTCCATCCACATCACATCAAAAGCATGACAAACTTGTAGCATTACAATAGTTTCTTCAAAGCCAATTCTCATAGCAACATTATCTCCTTACAATTCAACATAGTCCAGCTCCTGATCACTTAGATGAGTGGTTAATTTATAGGGAGATGAAGGAGGTTTTGTCATAAATGGTGGTATTGAATGGCCTTCCATACTTAGAATTAGTTCCATGGAGGAAGGGATGAGAGGATAGGATGCATCTTAACTCATTCCTCATCCATTTTCGAGCCCATAGGAGTTGATAAGTGAGGGAACCTTCTAGATGACTCCAAAATATAATAATATTCCCCAAACCCTATGTGAATTTCTCTCAAACTCGCCTAGCACAGGTGAAAGGAGGCCTAAGTGCTCTGCAGAGTGCCCTGGCATGGACTCAGCTGCTCTGCGATACACCCTTACATGGGCCTACCTGCGATGGTCCCTCTAGAGGTCATTTCAGGATGTCTACATGTCATGAAACTGTCTTAGAAGGAGGCATTCAAAAGGGTGACTTGTTTAGGGCATGTAGCAACTAAAATTAGGGTTTGATGAGCCCTAAAACACTAATCTGGATGATGGGAGTGATGTGCCCAAATGGATCTGTAACACCTTGATTACCCTGATTACCCTGATTACCCTTGTTACCCTTCCCCTTATTATTTTTCTTCGAATTTTGGGGATTGGTCGTGCTCTGCTACACAAACGCCTAACCCTAAGTGGGTGGTGGCTGCTGGGGCTGAGGATGCATGGGAGGCTGTAACACTAATTCTTGAGGGGCTGGAGCACTCGACTGTGCATAAGGAGGAGCAACGGTTTGTTAGACAAGTTGGGGTTCTGAAAACACGTTGCTGGCAGGAGGGGCATGAGTGTTAGAGGAACTAATGTCGCCCTGCAGATAGCCATAACTTTGCTGAGTATATGGTGAAGGGTGTGAAAGGGTTCCAACAATACCATCGGTGGCGTGAGATGCCCCTAGTGCATTGGAACTTCCAGGATGAGGGAGGTCTAGAATGACGATATAGATATAACTAGATTGCGCATAAATCAGGTCATATATTAGAGCAGTTTGGAGAGCTTCTTCCTTAGTTTGAGTAAAATGGGATGCGACATATTTTCCAATGGGTGCTAAAAATCTCCTAAGAAACCAATCTAGATAGACACAACCTTCGAAAGGGGGGGCACGACATGTGCTCCTCCTTCGACGTCACTCTTGAACATGGTCGGAAAGGTGAGTGGCAGAGGACTAACAGAATGAGGTCAATAGCTCCGTACAAGCGTTGGAAAGGTGGGCTGGTCTACATACCATTTTAGAGTGTCTTCAGTGAGCGTGTGTTGGAATACCCAAAGACGAATGGAGTCATTAGTAATGGAGTTGGACAAACACCACATGTGGAAGGATCAGACATGGTTGGTAGGATCCTCTCCAACATTACCCTCAAACTTTGAGATGTCTGAGGGAAGCTTAGTCGGCATAGAAGGCCAACCAACATCGTGGTGTATGAGGTTGTTTATCAGCTGGCTAAAATCCGGTAGACTTAACTCAGCCATAAAGGTAGCATGGGGGTTGTTGGAATGGTTCCTGAGACTGTTCCGCTTGATGTGACCATCGACATAGAACCGGATCCAACACCAATTTGGGTTCCTACACCAAATGTGGGTCTAGACATGGTGACGATATGTGGTGAAGGAGGCTTAGAATCAGATGAACTAGGAAAAGAGTCAGTATGGGGACTTGGAGGGTTATGAAATTGAACTCGAAGAGGAGAGGTAATATGCCCAAGTGGAAATTGGGGGTGAGGGCCTAATAGTATCCACGACAAATGCCTTGGTGGCGCAATGGTGGTAAGACACACGTGACACAGAAATGGTGAAGGGAGATCAGCAATATGCCTTTTTCTCGATGAGGGGAGATAAATTTGTTATGTTATGTATTGGCTTGGTGGTGTAAACCAAGTTCCCTTCGCTTAAGGTGCGATTGTGTGTGCGATTGTATTTATTGATTAAGCCCAGATCATTGTTTGTAAAAAAGAAAAAAGCTTGCTGAAAATAAAATGAAATTAACAACAGAAAATGAACAACAAAACAATTAAATAAACCCCACCCAAACTAAGTTTGCAAACATTGTGCTGATTGGTGGATGAATCGACAGAAAAAACACTAAAATGGTCAGGAGATCTAAATGTCGATGTGACTAGGATCAAGTGACACTTAGCTGCTGGAAAGTGGTGCAATAACAAAAAAAACCAGAGAGGAAGATCACTGCAAAAAGATAGGGAGATAGGTGAAACACCTAGGGAAACCGATGGGACCCTAAGGCCAATGAAAAAGCAAGTTGTAATGTGAAACCATGGATGGTGACAACATATCTTTATAGATCTGAAACATAAGGTTACAGGTATAGAAAATATGGCTCAAAGTGCTGCAAAAAATCAAACTACTCACTAAGTTAAACTCCTCCTATAAAGGTGGAAGCGTACTAGAACCCCAGGGGGGCTAAATTCCACTTCGATGAGTAAATTAGAGTATATTAAGGCATAAGTGGGATGAGACAGAGGTCAAACAACCCAACAGGAAACTCTCAACAAAACCCACAAACAGATTTGATAAAAACTTGGAAACCCTAAAATTGCAGGTACTGACCTGTTTTCAGGTGAGATCACAGTTTTTGGGATGAAAGGTGTGCTTTAGCCTCTAGATCACACTTTTTGGGCTAAAAAGTGTGATTTATGCTTCGTGGATCCCGGTCGACAAATCTCAGAAAAAATTGCCGTCTCTGTCGCGGCTGGTTCCTGTGACTTGCAGAAAAGACCAAAAAGCTTGCGGAAGTTAGAAATTTAACAGATCGAGGGTTAAAAAGTTAGGAAACATTAAGGGCCTTGAAAAAAGAAAAAACCATAAGTTGAAAATTGAAGGTCACATGATTTTCTGGATCTGAAGTATAAAACCAGTGGAGTCACCAATTTTGTGATTGGCAACAACCAGAAAATCCCCAGCGGAGTCACCAATTTTGTTGGTGTTTTATTCTCAAAGATGTACAAAAAGAACCCACTTAATATTGTGGATGAAAAACAATCTGAGCAATATAAATGGTTGCTAAACATTGTAGATCTACAACAACTGATAGAAATAAAACCTTCAAAAATTCTGATCTATGCCACAATCATAGTTAAACAATGAAAATAAATAGTAATAACTCCAATCATCCAATGGAAACAAGATATACTAAGAATAATTTTATTATAACACCTATGAAGGGAACAAATAAATGTTATCAGTCCCCCTCTATGGGATGGGTCCTTGGCTATCTTCAAGTGTCTTTAGCTGGTGTAGAATTTCTCTCCTCTATAATGTGTAAACCCAACAAAAATATGGTGCATGACAATGAAAATAATCAGAGTTACAACAATGAGTGCAACAATGAAAATAATCAAAAGTGAATAATGAATGGAAAACCCTTCTATTTATAACAAAATATTGAGTTATCCTCGAACAATGAGCAATAATAAAATATTGTTAACCCCATTCTTGGAATAACTACTTGGAGTATTTTATTATATTTGGTTAGGAGGGAAAAAGTATTTAAAATTTTATTTAGAAATAATAAATAAATAAATGATTTATTTATCATCTCAAGGAATTAGTGAAGGAATAATAAACAAATAAGGATTTATTTAATTATTCCTAAGGGATTTAGTCAAATTTGACAAAGAATAATAATTAATTAGTGATTGATTAATTATTCTCAAAGAAAAATAAGGTAATTAATGATTTATCTGTTTATTTTTAATAATTGGGTCAAATATGACAAGGACTAATAACTGAACACTGGTTTAATTAATTATTCCTAGAAGAAAATCAAATAAATAGTGATTTATTTAATTATTCTTCATGGGTTTAACTATATAATACTTAACAAAGGTGGTTTATTAAGTAATTTTTCACAGTGAAAGCAATTTTACTATGGTAAAATTGGCTTTACATGGTGTACTTTGATCCATCTAGTAAATTAGGCTAGATGATCAATTTTTTGGTGATAACAGAAGGGCCGCAAGATGTCATCCATCAACCTCATGAAGGTTGTGGGGGCATTCATCTACCCAAAAGGCATGACCAACCATTCGAAAAGGCCCTCCTTGGATTTGAAGGTAGTCTTCCACACATCAGAGGGTTCGATTGGTAGCTGGTGATAACCAGACTTCAAGTAAATCTTGATGAAAATTTTGGCTCCATTGAGCTGGTGAAGAAGGTTATAAATCCATGGGATTGGATTCCCATTCCAGAAAATGATCTTATTCTATGCCTAATAGTCAATACAGGGTTTGCAGGTCCCGTCCTTCTTCTATACCAACACGATCGGGCTCCCACAGGGTGATGAACTCGGTTTGATGTGCCATTTTTTTAACAAATCCTAAATCCGCCTCTTGATTTCATTATTCTCTAGAACAGAGCATCGATGGATCGATCCATTGGGTAGCAACATTTCTGAGGTCAGATCGATGGAGTGCTTGACCTGATAGTGTAGGGGTACACCTGTGGGTGAGGTGAATATATCCCTGTAATCCTATACGATCTTTTCCATCTGCTACTGTCGTGTGAAGGAACCATATTTGGAGGTCGTGGATGTGGCCACAACCTTCTTCTTACCTAGAGGGCGAATCATAAGAATACAAATTTTACAGTTTGGGAAATGATCCTATTGCATTGCTTCACAGAGTTCCAAGAGATGGTGGTAGGTAGTGATACCTACAGTATCTTGTATAATTTATTGCCCACATAAATGATAACAATGTGTGTCCTAGAATCATACACAACATGACGCTTGCAAAATAATGGTTGGACTAATAATACATCACAAACTTCAAGAGGAGAAGCATCACCTAGTACGTCATCTGTGAAGCGCTTGATGTTATAAGGAAGTCAACACTTCTGGCTGACGCCGAGATCTCATCCTCGGTGAATCCACCCAATGATGTACAATTGTGGGTGTGGTGTGGTTAGTAGGACAAAACTCTTCTTGACCTCTACTGAAATGAGGTTCCTTTGGCTTCCGTTGTCAACAATGATCTGAAGCGGTGAACCCTTCGCCCACATCTGTAAGTGGAAGAGCTTCTCCCCCTCCTATGGATCTTTGGGATCAATATTTTGGAGCTTGGTGGTGGAAATAGTGGCACTGGGCTCTGCACCAATAATCTGATTCCCTTTTTCATTCCCGTTGTCGGGTTCTAACTCAGAGTCAGAACACGCATTTGATTCAGAAGATTTCATCTCGATCACCAGTAACTGCTTAGCTCAACACTCGTGTTGTGAGTGGGGCTCTTATGGAACTCACACCATTTCCATGTGTCCTTACTTCTCTTCGTGCTGTTGTTCTTTGCTTGCAGTTTCGACAAGTTGTATTGGCCACCTTGCATTTGTTTTTTCCTTTTTTCTATGGTTTGGGGGCACCTTTCCCTTTTTTCAGATTCACAAATCCAAAAACTCCCTTCATCTGTTTAAATTTCTGCTTGATCTTGACAACGTATTGATATGCAATGCCAAGAGAGGAGATGTAAAGGAACTCCATCTCATCCTATATGTACTTGTGTAGACAAGGACAATACTTGATTACCAAATTCCACTTAGAATCCTTGATATGCAACTTTGTGCGAAGGGTGTGGAAAATATTTGTGAACTTCGACATGTCTTGGTTCCTTCCCTTCCATTGCGTGGTCCACTTTATGTATTTATCTTTATAGCTCCCAATAGGGAAATATTGTTCCTTGATGGTGTCTCAGAAAGAATTATAAGTGGTTGCGGCTAAAAACAATGAGGATTCCCTTTCATCCTTTTGGTCATAGTAGGTTTCCCACTAATCCTTGACATGCGGGGTGACTTTGAGGAGTGCAAAAGTAATCTTTTCCCAATTGAAAAAGTCATGAACTGAAAAATATGCTTCCAACATATTTAACCATCTATCTATGATGTCTGCATCTATCTGGACTTCAAATATGGGAATGTCAAAGTTGACTTGTACCTTAAAAGGAGTGGAACATTCAGAGTGGCTAGTAGATGAAGATGTCTTGCCTCTAGGTAGTCGCTAAAGGATTTGGAGAAAGTTATCCATCATCACTTTCCTTTGTCACTCAAGGGATTACTCGAATAATATTTTGAGAGGATCTCCTTCTCCCTCGTCTTTCTTTTCTTCCGCCATGGGAGGGCGTCAAAGTTTGTCAAACTGGTCTTTCAAAAGTTAAACCAGTTCGATCCCTAACTCCTTATACCTTGACCTTCTTTGGGACATGCAAAGAAAAATAAATAAAGAATATACCACTCTGATACCACTGATCTAGATTTATACATGAATGCAACAAAATAAAAATACAAACATAAACACCGAGATACAACATAAATACAACTTCAATTCATTATATCAAAGAACTGAAAGATAAACTAACTCAAGTGATGGTAGCTTATCTTTGAGAAGAGATGTGGCATATACATGCCTCTGAATTTTGTTACAATGAGGCTCGATGGCATTTTTTTATTATCATTGAGAAACAATGAGAAACCCTAAAAATCCAAAAACCTAACCCTAGGAGATCAAGCAACAAAAGCTTGTGGGCCTCGTTGTGGTAAGTTGGAACAGCAACTTCCCGGGGTCGTAAATTTGGCATACGATCATCATTTTTCTTTCATAATGAATCCTTTCAAAGCTATTAAAGAGGAGGCCAATAAAAATTTTACATTTTGGATTGGCACTTTTCCAGTCTCTTCATTTTCCCTAAAAATGT
>APFE030582278.1:0-10567 GCA_000404065.3 Pinus taeda | reverse complement strand
CATTGTCTTTGGTTTAGTACTTAGATCTACCACAATCCACTAATCTTTATCGACCAATAGATCCTCCATCATGAGCTTCCACAACTCAAAACCTTGTATATCGAATTTTTTGATCTCTTTCTTTCCACTATTTGCTATCTCCTTTCATCACAATAATAAATCCCGTAGATCTCCCATTGAAACATGGTCTGCCATAAGCCCAAGAAAAAACCCTCAGCAACAAAGGTGTCCCATTAAAGCTGAAATAGCTCTAAAACCAAATTTAGGCTTTAACCCTACACATAAATTACCTAGACACAAATTCTTAAAACAAAAAAATATACAATGATGAGAACATAAAATAAATATACATAGATTTTCCCTAGATCCCAATACCAAGATTACTAGATTGTTTTCTTATTATATTCCTTTCAATGTTACAACGCGTATATATAGATGCTTAAAAATTCGTAAACCCCAATCCATTAATCTTGGATTAGAACATAATTATTGTTCCCTTGATTGAATCTACAAAATACCATGGGAATAAAACCATCATGCCCAAAACCATGTGCAAAAAAAATGCACAAAACCATGGGTAGGTCTGCCCACCATTTTTGGGTCTACGAATTGAACCCATGACACATGGAAATAATGTAACACACACCCAACATTCGTTGTCCTATTGCAGACTTCAATCCCTGCAATTTGGATGACTTGTTGCATATCCAAACTGTATTTTTTATCTAAACTAGGTCGAGTTCACTTTGTTATATATAGTTTTTTAATCTATTCTATTGGGGCTGACATGAATGGTAGGAGAGGCCGACTTGATAGAGGTCACAACTCACTTGATGGACAAGGATAAGACATAATTTTTTGACATGTAATTTTTTCTTCCTTTAACACAATGAGCCCAAGAAAGGTCTCTTACATAACAAATTTGACTCAACAAAAAATCCTAGATCACTCAATGGGTGCTTTGACCTATTTACCATTAACCTAAGCATTAAACCCGTGATTTAATAAGTCAATTTACGTTACAATAAAAAAATCAATTTTCTATATTTTGAGAAATATACTTATGAAGACTGGCACTAGTTACATTCTTCAACAATCCCCATGTGCATTCCTCTGATGATGACCTCAATAGCACTAGGAATCATCTTTTATGTTTGTATATTTTAAGAATATTATGTCTTCTAACCAAAAGTTTGATGCTTAAACTATAATTTTTTTCACTTATTAGTTTTAATGGGGTTCATCTCTTCTATTATAGGATGGATATGGTGTTGTATAGAATTTGGGTTTCTTGGTAACTAGATACTTTCTAGTTGTAAAAAGTTTTTATTTTGAATGTGTGAGTGTTAATTTCAATATTTTTTGGTAAACTGGATAGTGGGTGCTTTAGATGGATTTCTACCACTAGGTGACCAAAGTTCATTCTATCCACCACAATCTAATCACGTTGAGCCACAAGGACATATGAATAGGATGTATTTTGAAGCCAAACCAAATTTTTTCTTGGCTACTTGTTGTGATGTTGCAGTTCTTGTATTGGAAAATTCACATGATCTTGATCAAGTATTATCATCAATTGAATTACTTTATTTGATGCTTGTTGAAGGATTTGTTGGTCTAATAATTGATGGTTAATAACTATCTTGATCCCCTAGTGTGATGAATCTTTTTATCGGCAATGGATATAAGGTCAAGGATCAAGCTAGCTTCCCAACATTTTCTTTGGTTAACAATACCACCAAACACACTATGTAAACGAGGATAAGGAATGGGACTAGGTAATTATTTCTCTCCATTTTTCTATTAGTTTCATTATTCAATGTAGCCTCTCATCTGAATATTTAGTGAAGTCACATGGTTTAGTATAGCTTCACCTTCATATGTAGATAATTCTCATTCATTGCAATTCCATCAAGCATAACTTAGGATTTCAGATTATAAGGGTCTGAGGCATTAGACTTAAAAGGGTTGCATCAAACCTATCCAATTGAATTTTACAATGGTGGTCCCCTAATCCTTAGTTTTCGTTGAACGACACTGACCCAATTGGAATATTATAATCATGACAAGGTAGAGGAGTCTATTCTATTGACCTTAAGTGTAGATTTTGGAAATGGGTATCAATGCCCAAGGCCTATTAATAACATTCATCTTAATATGTATGAAAAATTTGTAGATCGCCATGTTGGAGGAATGCATGATGGAAAATAACTCATCCTCATTTAGTAGAGGAATTAAAAAAACGAGAAATGGAGGCTCCATCCCATCCATTGTAAGTAATATAACAATGAAAAGTTGTCATTCAAGGTCTTTATTAAAATACATCATCATATATAAGTTTATTAATATAATGAGTTGGTCAATTCAAATGTAATAAAATTCCATGAAATTTTATATTATCAATCCATGTTTGTAAACTTGTGAAGTGTAATGCAAAATATATGGTAGGAATTGGCTTCTAATTTGATATAAAAATTGACTTTGAAAATACTATGCTAGTTTATGAAAAAAACTGACTATATCACTCAATATAGTCATGGTTCTAAAACATTTATAGATGCTCATAACCATGTAGATTATTCTAATGATTTTAACAACAAACTTCTTTAAATATTTGAGTTATAATTGTTTGTATATTTTAAAGTTATGACTTTTATTCAATTGGAAGTTTCGTATGATTATCCTTCATTATATTGACACATAAGCAATCAAAATTACATTGTTGCCTCAAATTAAATCACTATGAAAGAAATAAATCTTTGTGATAACTTTTAATCATTTATCCTCTTACTCCAAAACTTATTATAAAATCTTTTAAACTATATGAACTATAACCAATGAAATTAGAACTTGTAAATTGAGAAGACCATAACCTAGAAATAAACAAACTGAATACTGTGTTCCAAAGAGAAAATACACTATGCTATGAACATTAAAAAAATCGTTTAGACAAGAAGAAACATGTGTCTTGGCACAGGGGCCCTCCTAGTTGGGTCTCACATGATGGAGTAACTTAGAACTTGACTACTAACTCAAATCACAAGAAGATTCACACATAATAATTGTATAACTCAATTGGATTGAGGCCTATATTAAAAGTAGAGAGTACATATAATAAAACTTAAATCCTACCTTACTATATCTTATAAGAAAAACTACAATATTTATAATTTTTTAAAACAACAATGGTCTTCAAAATCCTATTACTATAATTCATAATGGGATAATGATAGCTCGTAGTTTTGATGTTACAATTTAGAACAAGATAGTGATGGCTGAGAGTTATAATGTTGTAGAAGAAGGTATGAGTCTCAAATTCATGTTGTGTAATGATGTATGGATCTTAGATATACCAATGTTGACCAATGTAAGCATGAATCTCATTCTCCATTCTTCGCACTTGATCCTATGCCACAATGATATGATGCTTGCAACAATGTCTTGTCATGAGTCCATGGTGCTCTACCATGATGGTTTGCGAATTTGTGATACATTGTTTGTCTTCTTGATTTGTTGATTGAGGCATTGACTAAGTTGTAGGGATGACATGATTTCCTTTTGTGTTTGCATGATAGGTGGATAACCATATTGATACATTTTTTCACATTCTTTATATTCTTTAATTTTGTTGAGCTGGTCTTGAAGTATGTCAACTTACAGTTTTTCCCCTAAATTAGAGATTGGCTATAGATTATTTCAAATCCTACAAATTTTACACTTTGTCTTGTATTTATTATGAAAACATATAAAAAAATAGAAAAATGGGCACATTACCTTTAAAATTACTTGCTTTTAACCTTTCTATATCTCATACTATTTATATGTATGGATGATGGAAAAAATATGAAAAACGATGGTTATGATGGCTTCCTACAAGGGTAAAATGGTCAAAACAAGGTCAGCAAAGTGACAAAAAGAGCTAATTATTTGACCTCATCATGCACCCACACTAAATATCCTTCATGTCATCATGCACTAAAAAATTGAAAAATTCGGTATCTCTCCTTATCAAAACACAGTTTTAGAGGCTTGGATAAGGATATCTAGGTTACTTTGAAGTCTCCTATTTTTCATAGAAATAGGCCACCTTAGTTTATTTATTATGATTTTGGCCTTCAAATTCTTGATTTGAGAATGTAATTCCCTATTGGCTTTCCTAATTTTAAAATTCTTGTTATGCCATTAGTACAACCTTTTGAACATCTTCTGATTTTATCTCTTGAGAGTTTAATTCTCATTCTTAATGTGTCTTTCCAAGAATTATACTTCTATAATTTCTTGTTTCAATTCTTTTATTGTATCTTTTTCCTCAAATACATCAAATGGTGGATCTTATGTAGGAGTTGGATGATGTGTTGGAGATGCAAATAAAATATAATCAACGAAATAAGTAAAGAATTGTTGTACTTTTTCTTGTTGTGCTTCTTTTTCCAAAGAATCAATATACTCATAAACTTGTTATTGGACTTTGTTAATTTTCGGTCTTCCTTTTATCTATTCTAGTAGTGATGTTGATGATACATTAGTGAATAACCTTGATACTTATATACTGACCTTTGTTTCCACAAGAGCGGAAAAGTTTGCTTCATTATCAATTATGAGCTCATCACTTGATTTTTTCCCTTTCTCATGTTGTGAGTAACTCTATCATACTTCTCTTTCATTTCAATGTTGGTCCTCTTAGAATTATTCTCTTTGTGCTCCTCTTTAATGATATTTCCTTTGTAACTAAATCATGTCTTATTTTTACAATAAGGATTTCATCAATTTTCATTACTGGAAATTTCTTCTCCCTTTTGGTGCAATTCATATTCAACAAAAAATTAACAATGACCAAATGATATAAACTTCTATTAGTATTTCCTAAATTCCTTTGAATGTTAAATGCCATCTCTTTAAGACTATTGAGAAGCTAACTTGCATAATTGATTTCTCGGACTTTTTGAAAATGCATCAAAATGTGAATATGATAAAAGAATACCATTCCATACCTCACTTTGCATGTGATGAACTTTTGAAGGGTGAAGGGGAGGTTTCTCCATTTCTTCTTTGAATGTTTATACAAGAATAAATTTTGCCTAGTTTATCACCTCTATCTCGAGATTTATGAGAATCATATTCCATAAATCATCTTTAAATATTCTAAATTTGAACAAACTTTCACCAGTGTTTGGTACTTCAATTACTTACATAAGGAAATACTTTGTGATGTTTACCTTCATATCCCCAATTTGAGATTATATTCCATCAAACACATACGCAAATGTGCAAGTTACTTCAACATCATGCCCTTGAAATTTATCAAATAATTTAAGAAATCCCATCTTATGTAATTACCTTTTGAATTTGGTATAGGATTTTCAGAAATTCTTAGAAACTGGTTCAGATCTTATAATTATACCCATGTTTCATGGTCAAGAAAATTTGAGTTTTAAGATATCACTCTTAGTATCTTTCTATGTTAGGGTGGCGAAACGATAATAAGGATGAATAATGGAGTGTTAGGTAGAGTGCATGAAACTGAGAAGGTGGAAAATGATTGTTGAATGTTGGAAGTGGAAATAATAATGGATAACTCATTCAATCCCCCATAATTATCATGCTTAAATCATTGATGAAATTGATTAGGATGATTTCATAATTGATATTCGAGATTGTGTTTTATCACATGATATGTGGTAATTGGATATGGTAAATCAAGTGATTATGGAATGAATGATATAATTTATTGATAAGGAAGACCTTTTGAATTGTTCCTCCTTGACATTGGGTTAATACAAATATATGTCCATTGATCCTATGTTTTATAGTTCCTTCAATAAAAACAAGCAAAATTTTACCTTTTATTACCTTTAACTAAATCAAAAAACAATTCCTTAATTTTGAGCTTCTTTTTTAGGATGGTTCTGTGTGTTGCAGCCAAGTTTTAACTTACTGTTGATTTTGATGAATATTGAAAACTGTCATTGTTGCCTTAATGATGATAAGGGATGAATAGTATTTTAAAAATTACCTTATTTCCTTTCAAGAATCTAATGGCTACTTGAAAATATTTTCTAGCTATGCATATTGGCAAATTAATAAATTTCTATTATGCATCACCATTGCATCATTTCTTATCTAAATGTTGAATGTGGATAATTTGGAAAAAAAAAACCTTCTGTTGTCATTGCCGCTTATTGTCCTTGTATTTTGGAGAAAAAATTAAAGATTCTACATACTAGAAATGTAGGATCACAAAGAACTCAAAATTTTCATGTAAACTAAAGGATAATCTTAACCACCAAAGATTTAGTTTTCCAATTAGGATTTTATATAGTTTATGTTTAGTAACTTGGTTTTCACAACTCTCTCTCTCTCTCTCTCTCTCTTCTATATTATATATATATATATATATATTATATATCTAATATATATATATATATATATATATATATATATATATATAATATATATATAATATATATATATATAATATATATATAAGTAGAGAGGAGAGAGAGATGAGAGAGAGATGAGAGAGAGAGAGAGAGATGAGTTTGGGTGGAAGGAGAATGATTCATTTTTTCACCAACTCCATCTCTTAATATTGTAACAAATTTTGAAAAAAATCTTCACTTTATAGGGGCTTTTGATATAATTTTAATCTATACATATTAATAAGAAAAAGGAATTCCCTTTTCATCCATAGTCTTCACTTTAGTTGATCCATTTTCATAGACAAATTCTATTTCATATGGACCTAACCCACATGTTTAAAAATTTCCTTGGAAATATTTAAATTTGGAATCAAAGATAAGATCCTAATCACTTGGTTTAAATTTCTTCATTTTGATGAAATTTTCATTCCACTTTGTTCTTTGCTACTAGTTTATATTAATACTTTGAATGGCATCTTGTCTAATTCCACCTAGTTCATGTAACTATAATAACCTTTCTCTCTCTGCCTCTAAGAGATATAATCCCAATATTGTTGTTATGAAGGTCTCCATTTGAAACTCTATGAAAACCAAATATGTCTTTACATAAACAAGTTCATATAGTGTATGTCGAGTCGCACTCTTCCATGTAGTCTGGTATGCCTAGAGTGATTTTAGAAGCCTATATATCCAATCTTTGAGATGTAGATGAATTTTCTTCATTAGAACATCTTCAAGAACTTGGTTTTTCAAGTCAACTTTCTCATTGGCTTATAGATGATATGGAGTATAATTTTGATGCTTGATTTTATATTAACCTACAATCTTTTGGACAAGCTTGGAAGTGAATTGTGCAACTTGTTCTATAATAAATTTTCTTCGAACACCAATATGAGTGATTATCTCCAAAAGAAAACTTACAATATTATTTTAGTAGCATAAATTAAAAGTTTAACTTCTACTCATTTTGTTACAAAATTAGTACAAATAAGAAGATACCTTTTTTTTTTTTTATGGATTTTGGAGTGATTAGTCCTAAAAAATACAAAGTCCATTTTTGAAATTGTTTTACAAGTACCTAAGGTTGTAGAGGCATATCATATTCTTGAACTAGTTTCCCCATTCATTGTCAACTATTACATCTTATGAGATATTGTTTGGTATCCTTAAAACGAGTAGGCCAATAATATCCATAAGGAAGAACTATGTATACATTTCTCCTATTAGAAAAATGTTCTCCACATGGCTCATCATGGCAGGCTTTCAATATTTATGGTATTTCATCTTCTCTTACACACCATCTGATGATCAAATCAGGCCTTGTTTAGAAAAGTTCTCCATCTATCCAAGAATAAGGTGCACTGAATTTGATAGGCTTTTGTTTCTCTCTTGATGACAATTATTGCGGTAATTTTCCTATGGCCAAATAGTTAGCAATATTTGCATACCAAGGAGTTTTAGTAGAATTTGTGAAAAGATTATCATAAATATCATCATTTATAAGATTTTTGTATTCTCATTTTGGATTCAAGAAAGAAAATCAACAACTATATTTTCCTTTATAGTTTTATCCAATATAGTGATGTTAAATTCATGTAGCAACAAGAGCCATCTACTTATAGGGTTTTTAGTTAAATATATAATTGCATAATGATGAGTAGTAAGCATAATATATGTAATTTTATCAGTAAATTTCTCGATGTTTAGTGTTTAAATGATCCTAAGATAAGGTGGATCTATGTTAATTTGTGTGTATAAAGATTAAAAAAACATCCTATTAAGGTCCACTTAAACCAATTTGACTTGTGAAACATGTGTTAAGCTCCTTTTTAAATATAAGGAAACTAAAATTTGAGAGCTCAAACACCTTGATGTGCACACACAAAGAAGGCCTCTACACCCACTAGGTTTTGAAATTTAACTATTTACATGGTGATGCCTCATGCCAACCATTAATCCACATGTTCATGAAATAAATAATAAATAAATTACCTCATTTTCAATTTAATTCAATTCCAATAACTAATGTTTGTCTCAATGAAGATCATCATCATCAATATCATTAAAGAATCTCACATACACAAAACATTTCTATAGGCACTTCCTCACGTCCATTAATAACATTAAAGTAAAAAACATTATCAAATAACATATTTCTAACCCCAAGAGACCTAAGTGTATGTGACGTTGTGCTCTCCTTGGTTAATATGGTTGTGTAATGGCGAGTAAAACCACTTAATCCTTGGGGTTTCTATGTTTGCAAAATATATCATCCCACCCTCAATGGGTTTATCTACCAACCTAGATCCACCTTAACCCTGAATTTATCAAGCACTGAGAGGGATCAAATATCTTGAGGTGCAAACCTATTTTTTGAGTGCAAAATTTGAGTAAAGGTTTGCACCTTGTTAGGGTCCAACCCTAACCCCTTTATTTATGTAATAAACCCAATAGGGTTGAGTCATAGTCATAGTTAGTTAAAGAGTCAATAAAGCCCATATTAATAATTGTAAGTGGTTGAACCGCATTTAAGATAGGGACCACAATTAGTTGCAATGAAATATAATTAATAGATAAAGTGGTTAACCCATGTTATGCAAAGGACCACTAGTCATTAGGTTGTTGAAGGTCATTTAGCTATAAATAGTCGTAGTTAGAAGGGAAAGGTCATATAGTCTTATTTTGTAATCAAGCTCTTCTCTGCTAGAGGTTGTCCCCTAAAAGAGGCAAGTGAACATCACTTTTATGTTTGAATAATAAAATACTTGCTATTTTTCTCATTTTATTCTGTGTTCTAAGTTGTATTTCTTCACATATTTGGTATTATAGAATTTCTCACAGGTCAATAGCGTAACAAGTGGTATCAGAGCACTTTCCAGGGCCAATGGTACCTCCATTTTTGGCAAAACTGTTTTTAGGGTAGAGACATGTTTTGGCATCTTTAAACCACAGAATCTGTCATTGAGTGCATAAACCTGTGGATTTAGGGAGGCATGCTGTTAGGTCCCTATATTACTAGTGTAACCACTTATTGTTATTAGTACAACCCCCTTATTATATTGTTGTACCCATGTAGTCCCCATATTATTACTATTGTGCCCCATAGAAGTCCACTATTGTTATTATTGCACCCTTACATTATTATTGTTATGTCAGCTCTAATTATATTATGACCCCTTAGACTCCTATATATAGAAAGGAGGTCTTGTCATTTGTATCATCCAAGAATTGTTCATTTGTGTAATGTAAAGGAGGTTTCCCCCTCGAAGAGCCTGAATTCTAAGACATTTATCTCTCTTTTCTATCTTTTTGTGAGCTGGTTTCATAACATTTGGTATCAGAGCTTTGGATTCTACGGTTTTGCTACTCCAAATAGGTCATTGTGGAATTTTTACTATAATTCTTTTTTCCAATGTTTCAGAAGTGAAACAAAAAGCCCAATTGAGACGAAATCGCACTGAACCTTGGGTCCAAATTTCACATCTTTTTGCACAATATTTGTGGAGATATGTGATGAGCCCCAATTTTGGTACAATTTGGGCTCATTTTGGCCTATTTTACTTGCTCAAACCATTCATTTTTGTTTGCTTATGCATGCATTTCTTAGTTTATTCATGTTGTTTGTAGGAAGAAGGTTAGACACTTTATCTACGTGACTAATGCATTATGATTCCAGGTTTTGGCATTAAAAAGGGAGCAAGAGACAACGAAAAAGGGGATAAGGAGACAATGAGGTGGCACTGCTAATTTTGTGGAGAGATGTCCATGGTCTTGGGACATTCCTCGTGATTCCCACCAAGAGCTCCGAGCTCCAATCCATCTCCCCTCTGAGCTCAAGAAGCAGCCAGCTGTCCTACATGAACAGCAGTCATAAACTGTTCTACAAGAGCAGTAGTTATGACTGCCCTACAGGATCCGCAGTTAGACTCTAGTGGGACAGCCGAGCTCCTAAAATCAAGGGCACTCGGTGGATCATCGTTTTTTGTATAAATATGAAGGCCTTAGCCTTAGATGGTTGTTGAAACTCTCGTATTATCATTGTAATTTTGGAGCACAGTTTAGTTTCGTTCCTTTTTGTAAGCCAATTCGGCACGACATCAGATTATGAATAAAGAAGGCAGTTTGTGATCTATTTCTGAGTTTTCTTA
>APFE030582276.1:28210-46628 GCA_000404065.3 Pinus taeda | reverse complement strand
TTTAACTCAAACGGTTATATTTTTATTGATTTGGAAGTTCTTGGGTCTGATCCCAGCTTTAGTTACATTACATACTTCACGCTATTGCTAATTACATCTGCTTGCTTTTCAAGGCATATGTATATTGCTTTCGTTGTTGACGATTAGGAGTCCTTTCGCCAAAGAGCTGCCTTTGTTTGCCAGCTGATCTACTTCCCCATTAGATTTTCTGAGAATATGATAAAACTTACATGTATTAAAGTCTAGCATGACTCTCTTCAACCTGTCCTGAATTTTGTTTAGGCTAGCATTTCTAAAAGGGTTTGCCATCTTCATGCTCTTTATTATTAGTTCTGAGTCTCCAAACACTTGGATATCTTTAGCTCCTTTGTCTCTTGCAATGTTGCATGCTTTCAGAAGCCCGAGGATCTCTGCTTGGTTGTTAGATTTCTGTCCGAGTCCCCAGCTGAAACAGTCTTTTGTTATCCCATCTATGGAGTATATGACTCCCCCTGCTCCTACACTTCCTGGATTACCTTTGGAAGCTCCGTCAAAGAAAATAGTGGTTAAATTTTGAGTCCGCCACCATTGTTGAAATTTGTCATCTTCTTCTCTTATGCGCCATTCCTGATTTGTCTTTTTTGGAAAGAAGAGCTGCTTGTGTGGATGAGGCTCTAGCATACCAAGCCATCTTTTTTCTTCAGGCATTAACATAGGGTCTTCTTTGAAATACTGTTGTTGAGCTGCTTCAAGTAGAAAAGATTTGGCTTTTGTTGCGACTTTCAAAGGAGTGTGACTTATTTCTCTAAAGATCTCCTGATTTCGAGCTAACCAAAGCTGCCAGCATACATACTTTGGGATAGCTGTCCATATTTTTTTCCAGAACGATTTGGAGGGGATGCACTGTGGATAAATTATATTCCAGTTGGCATATAAATCTGCTACATTGGTTTGTGGAGGAATAGTAATCTGAAAATTTTGTAATATGATGCTCCATACCTGTTTTGCAAAATTACATTCCAAAAAAAGATGTTGAGTTGTTTCTAGATTGCTGTTGCAAAGTGCACATCTGTGGGGTCCTGCTATATTCCTTTTTGCCAGGTTGTCGCCTGTTAAAAGTTTGTTATGAGCTAGGGTCCAGAAAAAGAAGTTTACCTTCGGGAGTGCTAAAGGATGCCATACATTCTTCCAAAAGGCCGAGTTTTCTCTGCTATTATTTGAGGTCTGTAGAGCTCTATATCCTGCTGTTGTTGTGTATATTCCGGTCTGGCCCCACCCCCATTTGTCTTTCACGGTTCTGTTGATGGGTGCTGCTTCCTCCAGCATATCTTCAAACAAATTTTGTTGGTGTGTTAACCTCTCTGGAACTCCATGAAAGTCCCATCCAACCCAGTCCCCTCATTGATCCCACTTTGACAAGTCGAAAACAGTATTAACTCCTGCCTACTTCAGCAGTCCCTTAGGTTACCTATATCCTCATTGTCCCTCAAGGGTTCTTTCCCCATAATTCTGTCATTCCATAAATGGGTGTGCTTGCCATTGCCCGGTATCTTGTAGACATGTTTGATGAAAAACTTACTGCTCTTGCTACAAAGTTTCCATACCTGCGTACTATTGACTGTATTTGCATTCTGAAGATTGCTGAGATTTTTGTTGGGACTGTATTTGGACCTCAGTATTTCACTGACCGGGTGTGTGGGTTCGTGTAACAGCTTCCAGAGGATCTTTCCTCCCAACGCTAAATTTATGAGGGCTGGATCTCTGATTTGCAACCCTCCATCTGCCTGTGTTTTTTTAACGACATCCCATTTCACCAAATGAATTTTATTTTCATTCCCCTTTCCTCCCTGCCACAGAAAATCTCTGAGTAATTTGGAAATTTGTTCTGTAACGTTTCTTGGAGAAAATAGGAACGCTGCCTGGTATATTGGAAGCGCTGAGAGCACTGCTTTAATTAAGATAACCTTTCTTCCCTTCGTCAGCCAGTGACCTCCCCACACTGCGATTTTGGCTTTTATTTTCGATATTAAATCGCTCCACAACGATCTTTTGTTTGTTCCTGAAGTGAAGGGGAGGCCTAAATACCTTAAATTGTCCCAATTTACCTGTCCTTTAAATCCTAGGATCGTGGTGATGTCTGATAACTCCCTCTGCTCTATATTCCAGCTATAAACTTCTGTTTTATTTTCATTTATTAACGCTCAAGAGACTCTGCAGTATTTGTTAAGGGTTGCGTTTATGGATCTGGCGATTCTTGTGGTGGCTCCTCCTAATAGAATTGTATCGTCAGCAAATAACGCGTGATTCTGTCCTTCTGCTCCATGGAATGGCTTAAGGCCCGGAATGTTGCCTCTTATTTTTTCTTCTGCCAATTTTCGGCTTAGAGACTCCGCCATTAAGATGTACAGTGACGGGGATAGGGGGCATCCCTGTCTGATGCCCCTCTGCGATTGGAAAAAATTCGTGGGACGCCCGTTGACTAGCGGGGCGATCCAAGGATTTCCTATACATGCCTTAATTAGATTTATGAATTGCTGCGAGAACCCAAACGCCATCAGAACCTTGCAAATGAATGTACGATCCACTCTGTCGAATGCGGAGGCCATATCTAACTTGACCAACATGCCCTTTTCCTTCTACTGTCTGCTGGAGTGTATAATCTCTTGAACCTGTATTACATTTTCCGTAATATTTCTGCCTTCCACAAATCCGCCTTAAGAAGGTGAAATCAATTTTTTAAGCAATGGCTTGATCCTGTTAGCGATCAATTTTGCCAAGATTTTGTATGAGGCGTTACACAACGATATCGGCCGAAACCTGGCGAATGTTTCCGGGTTGATCTCTTTGGGGATTAGCGCGAGGTATGTAGAATTTGTTCCTCCGCCTACCTTAGCCTTATTCATAAATCTGCTAATCATTTTGAATAGATCCACTTTAATGATATGCCAGTACGCCTTATAGAAATGGACTGAAAATCCATCGGGTCCGGGAGCCTTATCTACATCCATGGACCAGACAACTTTAGTAATTTCTTCCTCCGTGGCTGGCCTGCATAGTTCTGCGTTTTCTTCAGAGCTAATCAGGTTTGGGATATTAGTCATAAAGTCCACAATTTCTTCATCGTTGTTGTGATTTTCTTTCCTATATAGGTTCCTGAAATAGTTTTCTGCCGCTGCCTTCATCTGATGATAATTGTTGCATACGCTGCCCTCTGGAGTTTTAAACTCTGCTATGTGATTCCTGATCACTCTCGCTCTATATTGTCGATGGAAGTAGGTAGTATTTCTGTCTCCGACCTTCAACCACAAGCTCCTGGATTTTAAACGCCAGTATTCCTCCTCCTTTCTGAAGGTGTGGTGTGCAGAACACTGAGCTTTTGTTTCTTTTTCCAATAGATCTGCGGTTATATCTATATTTTCCATCTCTGTTTGCAAATTTTGGAGTGCCTGGACTAACTCCTTTCTTTGCTCGGTAGGGGTATGCAATGGCTTTTTTATCCAGTTCTTCAACGCTAATTTGGTTGCCTTTAACTTTTTCTCCCAGACATAACTAGGAGATCCCAATACTGGTTTGCCCCAGGCTGCCTTTACTGTCTCTTCGAAGCCTTCCTTCTCAATCCATAGGGGGTTGAATCGGAAAGGTATGGGTCCTAAGTCTTTTTCGTCTTCTAGAAGGAGTTGAATGGGTTTGTGGTCCGAGGCCAGCTTGGGCAAAATTTTTGATATTATTATTTTTTTTCATCATTATGGAGCTTTGGACCATGAATCTGTCTAATCGCGCTGAGATATGATCGGTTCCCACTCTATTATTGGTCCAAGTGTATATACCTCTGATGGGATTGAAGTCCAGGAGGTCCCAACGCTGGAAGAGTTCCTCCACCTGATCGAGCATGGGATCTCTGTTATTTTTCCCTCCCCTTTTTTCTTTGGCTTTCATAATAATGTTTAGATCCCCTGCTATGATAATGTTGCTAGGGGTAGTCTGCTCTAGATAGGCTGATAGAGAGCTCCAACATTCTCTCTTTTCCTGGTAAGATACAGGTACATAAAGATTAAAAAGGGTGATATTTAACTTACTTGCTTTGTGCATTAATTCAGTTTGGATCCAATGCTGCATTTCCTTGTGATTTTCCAGCTGAAAAAGGTCATCATTCCAGAGTGTTGCCAGTCCTCCAGATGTACCCCTTGAGCTGACCGCTTTGCCTGCTTTTTTGTTCCACTTTGAGCTACTGATCTCTAGAAGGGCATGTCCTTCTATTTTAGTCTCTTGGAGCAAGAGTATGTCTGAGGGTTCTGCTTTCATAAGATCCTTGACTGCCTCTATTTTGGAGGGGTTCCCCAGACCTCTGCAATTCTGAGAGACGATATTCATTATTTGCTTGAAGAGGTGGGCCCTCCCTTGGAGGTCCTTGGTCTGGTGTTTCGCCCAATAGTCATTTCTATGGTGGCTTGGCTTCCTTGCGTTTTAAGTCTCTCTGCCTCTTCCTCCCTTTTTTCTTTGCGGGATTTCCTTCCTGCTTTTTTCGTTTGGCGCTCATAAACTTCGTCCTCTAAGGAGCTGTAACTTTCAATTGGTTTTTTCTTTATTATCTCTGCATATGTAGGATTCAATGGGCTGCCCTGATTAATCTCCCTCTATATTACTTCTTCTACCTCCTTGTTTGGAATAGAGGTATCCTCTTGTTCTTCATTCTCCTGACTTAGGATAGCTTGATTGGCCTGATCCTTATCCGTATCTTTAGGATTTACTTCTGTTTCTTGATTGGCTTTACTGGTGCTGGGGACTTCTTCTGTGGAGCCTTTACCATTTCCTTTTTTTTTGGAGGATGCATTCTTCTGTACAAGGGTCCATTGTTCCCCGTTCTGTTTTTCTGCTTGCTCCTCTGCTCTCTTTTTGCAGTTCTTTGCAAAGTGGCCATGGTTGTGGCAATGTCTGCATTTAAAGGGCAGCTGTTCGTAATCCAACTCCTGAACATACGACCACCCAGCTACTGTAAGCGTGATAGCTTCCGGTAGCCCTTCCTCTAAGTCCACTTCTACGCAGATCCGTGCACATGAGTATTGGTCTTTCCTCGCTGCCTGATCTATATATTTTCCCAGGGCGTTACCTATGATTTGAAAAGATTTTTGATTCCAGCAATGCAATGGCAAATGAGGCAATCTGACCCAGACCGGGACTGCTGAAGGGATGTCCTGAGTGGGATCAAAATCTGGTGCCCATTTATTCAAGTATAGGCCTTGTGGCCCCATAAAATACGGTCCATTCTTAAATATCAATCCTTTATCATCTGGGTTTTCAAAGACAAACACGTAGAAACCCTTACCTACGAAATAGCTCTTGACTCCTTCTTTGATCAGGGGCTTCCAGTTCCTTTGTGTCCAATCCTCTACCGACTTAGGTGATGGCCAGAGGCCTGTGAACTGGCCTATGAGGCCTCTTTCCGTGAGATTCATTGCGGCTTTGCAGGTTTCTTGTTCAGGTAAAGCTACTGAAGGGATCGAATCCAGCTTTTTCACAAACTTCTTCTGCATTCCTGAGGGCGGGGGCTTTGTTCTAACATCAATCATTGAGCGGAAGGCCATCACCTCCGCTGGCTCTCGAGGGGGATCCGGATCCCCGCTGCCCTCCATTAGATCGGCAGGGGGACATGAGGGGCGTGAAGATTGCAGAGCACAAGGGTTGGGGCAGGCTGCTGCAGGCAGGCAGGAGCAGCAGGCGCGCGCGATTTCTCAAAATCCACTTTAATTGCAGGGGATGAATTGAGAAAACTCAAAGTAGTGGGTTTAGTGTGAACGAGGTCACCTCCTTTTTTGCTGGAAGAAGGGGCCATTATATCTCTACAGTTGGTTGTTGGATTTGAACTTTGCATTTATGACTATGTGTGCAGACCCTAAGGAATGAGAGCAGGGCCGTATGAAAACAAAAAATCCACTCAGGTAGTTGTGACACTAAGGTGGTGACAACAAAAACCATGTGATGAAATGCAAGCAGGAGGCTTTAACATTTAAAAGGTATTCAAAATCAAATATTCAGGAAGCATTCATCATTTATAAATTATGTTTCCAGCATTCAAAAAATGCTCTTGGAAATAATACTATGTTTTTTAACAAGATAGGGTGTGTGCAACACACGTTTTCTAATAGTGATAGAAAATTTCTTAAACACCGCGACCAAGAGAATTATGAAAAATAATTCACAAGCAGGATGACTGTCTCCCTACCTCTGCAATTCCTTCGTTTTAAATTGAACGTTGAAACAAGCTTGTGATTACTAATTTCGTTGTACCAGAAGAACGTTGTGTTATGCCCAAATGGTCTAAAACTTGTAAACCTACTTTCAACCCCTAAGCCTCTCTGCTCCTTTTGAACTCTGTTGCGAGCCTTGCTTTACAAAGGAAACACTCATTTGATCCTCTGAATACCACATGCGAGCAGTCACACATAAAATTGGTGGCCTCCGTAATGATTTGAAAATTGGCACTGATGTAAGCAAATGAACGTGAAACCCGCATTTCTTATGAAACTTCACATGCTTGAAAGTTGTTGTTCAAATGTTATAAGGTGGAAGAGTATTTGGTTATGATAACTTTGATAATAAAAGTGTGTCGAGACAGATAGGATGACCATGAATCAAAGTGGGAAATGATGTTTAGGGAAGGGAATGGTTTAGGCCTAAGGAAATGTGTTTTAGATGATAATGATGATAAAATTTTAGGCCTAAAGTAAAGTGATATGATTAAGGTAGCATTATTGAATGCGGGGAAGGGATGAAATGAGGGAAATAGGGGATAGGCGAGAAGGATTTATAAAATGCTTAGGAAAGGTGTAGATTAAAACATTGATAATTATGATCCTTTTTTAAAACCTTTCCTCAGTAACTGACACTCATACCATGTTACCACACCTATCATCACCTAGTACCTAGACTCAATAATAAAACATTTACAATCATTAGACACTTTTTCCCATTGACCATCCAAAGCAATAACCTGACTGAAGATGACTCCTTTTAGAAATGATAGGTCAAAACATAATAGTTATAAAATTTTATGGTTTTGACCTTCTTTTAAAAAAAAAAAATTGGCTCGAGGTACTTTTTGACTAACCAACTAACCCACCCTAACAGAGGAAAAAATCAAGAACTCAATGGCTCAAAGAGGGGGAGCGCAACACAAAATTATTTCATAGGACCATGTTAAAACACAGGCAGGTCAATCGAATCTTTTCTCTAAATGGTTCAAATGGCATCTGCCTGGTGCAACACGAGGAGATCACAAAAGAACTAATCAGTCATTTCCAATCCCTGTTTCAGGAACTAGAAGTGGATATAAGTGAATCTATCTCCAAAATTTGTCAATGTATTCTTAACATAATTTTGGAGTACCAAAATAATGTGCTATGAGGAAGATCACATATGAAGAAGTAGCAGAGGTGGTTAGAACACTCCCTGTGAACAAAGCTCTAGGTCTGAATGGTTTCACCGCAGAGTTTTAGAAAGCAGGGTGGCATTTCTTGGGTAAGGAAATGCATACCCTAGTGGCTGAAGATTCGCATCGTTCTAAATGAATGTGGTCAGGATTGAACACTACTTTCCTCACACTCATTCCAGAGAAGGGTGCGGTTGCAGACCCGAGTGGATTTCGTCCCATTTCCCTTTGCAATGTAGTTTACAATATTATCTCCAGTATTATTATCTGGCAACTAAAGCCACTTCTAAAAGAAATAATCATACCTGAGCAGTATGGTTTTTTGGAAGGATGGAAGATCCCAGACAACATCCTGGTAGCTCGTGAAACGGTTCATTCCCTTTCCTCCTCCAAAACCCTAGGCATGTTAATAAATTTGGATCTTTCTAAAGCATATGATTGTTTGAATTGTGAGTATCTCCTATTGATATTGGAAGCCTTTGGGTTTTCCCCAAATCGGATAAGTTGGATCCAATCCCTGATTGTAACCCCCTTCCTCTTCATTATTGTTGTTGAAGGATTGAGTAGACTCATAAAGGATGCGGTGACCTCACAATCCCTTCAAGGTCTCAATCTCTCCCAAGATGTCCCTTCAATCACCCACCAACAGTTCGTATATGACAATATGCTATTTGGCAAGCCAACTCTAAAGGAATCCAAACAATTTGGCTCTATCCTGGATGAGTTTCAGTAGGATTTGGGCACTCAGATTAATGGTGAGAAGTCAGATATTTTTTTTCAATACCTACCCACGGGTGCAAAGGCATCTAGCTCCGACTCTCAGATTTTGAATAGGTTCTCTCCCCAACAACTATCTTGGGGTTCCACTAGTTCCAAACTCTCTTAAGGTCTCGCACTAATTGAAAACTATCAAGTTGGTCCTTTAGAACATTGAATACCATGGAACGTCTTTTTCTCCTAAAGGCTCTGCTTCAATCCCTTCTGATTTATCAGTTAGTAACCCTCCCATCCCCCCAAAGCATATACAATTATTTAACTACAAAGTTTCTAAAATTCCTCTGGTCAGGGCCACAGGTCGGGCGCAAGTGGGCTCTGGCCACATGGGAAAAGCTATGTAAATCTAAATCCCATGGTGGTTTGGGGCTTAAGTATCCTGGAATGTTATCATAGGCTCTCGGGGCCAAGGCCTGGTGGAGGTGGCTATAGGGTGGTTAAGAGACATGGAAGATGATTTGGTCAAGAAAACATGGATCCTAGAGCAAGCTAAACCCTCTATTAGATAATTTTATCTTGCGGAAGGGATCCTCCATATGGAATCGGGAAAAAGAGAATCAGGTGCTCATTCAGAAACATGATTTTTAGGAGATAAAAAATGGAGAAACGACCAAATTTTGGGAAGAATCCTAGATGCAACACCCTAAATTACATAGGAGAACTTAAGAGAGATTCAAGTCTACACAAGAAAATTGGGAGCATAAAAAGTCAATGACTTATGGAACCTTTCCAGTCCGAATATGAAATGGAGGGAATGGAAATATGCAGATCAGTGGGAAGAGTGAGAGCCAACCCTGGATTGGGAGGTCCTCTCCCTGATCCTTAGACAGTGACCCATTATCAACAATGGGGAGCCCAATAAACTTCGATGGGGTAATTAGCCTAAAGGTATGTTTTCATTAAAGGAAACCTATTCAAATCTATCTGTTTCGGGTGACTAGGATCCTCTCTGCTTATGGAGAAGGATCTGGTATTATAATTTATGGCCAAAGGTAGCATTCTTCCTATGGCTAATAGGCACAAAAAACTCCTTACATGGGACAAGATCATGAACAAAGGATTTTGTGGTCCATCTAGATGACCTCTCTACAATATCAAAGAGGAAACATTAAATCATATTCTAAACTCCTTCCCAAAGGCCCAAGCTCTATGGGATCAAGTTGCATCTCTATTTGGGGTATGTGACAGGTCGCCGAATAGCTTGGATAAATATATGGAGGCATGGCGCTGGACGCTCTTCAAAAATTTCATCGTCAATAGAGCGTGGTGTCTCTGTCAAGGCTTCGTCCTGTGGAATATCTGGAAAGCAAGTAATCATGCAATATTCCACTCGGAAAGTCTATCGACCGATCTGATATGGTCAACAATCATGCAAAACATCAAAGAAACCATCTCTATAGGCTGGTGGACAAAAGAGGATTGGAAAGCAGAAGGAAGTGAATATAGAACCCGGGTAGTGTTAGAATTAGCCCAAGGGGCCATTTTTGCAGGATCAATGAACATTCAACATATGTGGGAGTGTTCGCCAAATCCTTCCTCCTCCCCCCAAAAGGATTCCACAAACTTAATTTTCATGGCGCTTCCAAAGGGAATATGAGTCCAGCAGGAATCAGAGGAGTCATTCGAGACAACAAGGGGCATGTCGTAAAGTTCTATGTAGCCTCATGTGGCAGCACCACTAACAACATGGCTGAATTCTTGGCATTAGAGAGAGGAATTCAAATCGTTGTTGAGTAAGGAGTGTTAACTCTACAGGTCACAGGTGATTCAAAAATTTCCATATCAGTGTTGCAGAAACTAATTCATGGATCCCCCTAGAGAAGGTGATCAAGAGTTGGCACTTGGAATACATCGGGGAGCAGATTAGGTCAAGAATCTCCTCCTTTGATTATATCATCACTCAACATGTAGATCGTGAGGGAAACAAAGCTGCAGATAAACTTTCCAATTGGGGTAGTGGTCACTAGGAGTAGGATTTTGTTAGTGCATGGCCCGCTTCGCCCCAGGAGGGTATTCTGGAAGAGTTTAGCCAAATTTTGGCCTTGGAGGAGGCCACCCCAATGGGGGTGTCGAACGATGTGATTGCAATCCCCGAAGGACCGCATGGGGATTGATGATGGGAATGTGAATGCAGGTATGAAGGCCTACTCCCAGACCTTCTCCAAGAACCTTGAGATCGGGGGCATTAAACCTTCAATGTGTGAAACATTCACTTGAAGGGTATGTTGCAGGTGGTGGAGTTAAGGGAGCGTTCATGGCTGAGGAGGAGGCTTGTTATAACCCGAACAAGGCTTGGATCAATTTTGAAATCCTGCATGATGAATGGTGTTATTATGGCTCCTAGTGTGTGAGGTTGGAGAGGGAAATTTCTAAGTAGCAAGTGCGAATGGTGTGGGAAAGGTAGCGCATTTACCGTCGACCATCCTTTCGGCTCCCGCGAGGGTATATTGTGGTGAAGTATTGGTTAAGCATGCGCATAAATTTAGTGGGTCGAAGTAGCCAATGGGATAATTCATTTATCCTGGAGAAATGGTGGTTCAATAGAGGGTGGGGAATTCTTCTACTGAGCAATTGGGTTAGTGGGGTGTGTGTTTGGGTGTCGAGAGACTATGTTCTCGGTGCCCTCATTAGTTCTTCAGCTAGGGTCATTTCATCCTAGGGGCGTATTGCGTTGTGGGTGGAAGACTGGGTGGAGGGCCGCATTTTCCCCTCACGCATTGGTGGTTCTTCTGTGATACTGGTGGTGAGACTGAGTGCCCAACAGCTCGGCTCAGATAGTAGGCAAACGGTCCTGGTGGTGGAAAGAGGGAAGCCCTCCATTACTCTTTCGGTCAATGTTTTCTCATGGATTGGAATGATGTTGGCACCTCGCATTTTGCACAGCCCATCTCGTCTGAAGCCTAATTCAACAGACCCTGTGGGTGCCGGGAGCCTATCCCTGATGGTATCGGCATCCAGTGGAAAACGTACAGGACGTGGTGGTTCTAGGCGTGGTCGTCTTCGCTTGTCGGCTTTAGCAGGCTGTGGGGGAGGAAGACCTAGCGGAAATTGCAAGGATGCTTCGAAGGTTCTAGGAGGCAGAGGCTCGGGAGTTTCAATTGGTGGCCGAGGTGACCACACCATGAGAGGTCGGCACTGAGGAGGGTTTGCTTGTTGCGGAGGAGGATAGAGTTAGGGGGTGGTGCGTCTCGGAGGAAGGGGGTAGCAATAGACACGTTGCATGAATCATTGTTAGGACCTCATCTAGACAATTATGAATAGATTGGCTACCGTAGAGCATGTGAGATAGGAGGAACATGCAGAGCTTATCACAACACTGAACAAGATGCATTATTTTTAGTGCCATACCCCGGAACGTGTGGTGGTAGCCTAGCGCGGTCAAAATCTACTCTCCAAGAAAGTTGAAAGGTTGGAGGCCTGGATGGCCCATTTCAAAGAGCATGTGCCTCCTAGAATAGCCCTTAACAACCCAGCCTCCATCACTTCTGACGATTGATATGATATCAGGTGTTTTATGTGTTGAAAAGTGTGCAACAAGGAATGCTTGTTGAGAATGCAACAAGATGATGGAGCTTAGTGGAAAGGAGTCGCCTTCACTAAGTGGTCCCACAGGCAAGTTTTGGCGCAAAGTCTATTTTTAGACATATGGATCATGGTCTATGAGTTGCAGGATGTTGTTTATCGATGATTGGTCATGTTGGGAAAAATAGATGAACTTCTATTTTTTGGATCACAGTGGTGTGATCAGAGTCTATTTTTAGACTGTCAGGTAAAAATAGAAACAGTCAAATATTATTAGCCCTTAGTAATATTTGGACTCTAAACTTTATCTTATTCTCTTGGAGCACTTGAGTTCGAGCTACGGATGTGGCACATGCAATTGCATGAAGGAAATATGTGGTTCCTATGGGTTAACTTGAGCTATTGCATGGAGGACTTCAATTAGGACTTCAGTGATTGAGTTCTGTGGAGTTGGATCAGGAGTTGATGGAGTTGTATTCAGTTTGACTTAGTTGAACTAGTTGTAGTTAGTCTAACTAGCAAATAGACTAATGTTGAGTGGTGTGAATTAGTTATTAATTAATTCACTAATTATTAACTCATAAAGCAACTGAAGAATACATCAGTTAACTCAGTGCATGTTCAGTTCAATGGAGACAAGTGTTAGAGGTTGAGATTGCTATCAGTTGTGACTATAGTTGTGCATGAGATTTTGCACAATCAGTGGGATTGAGTTGCTAATGAGGATTGCGTAGTGTTACACAAGGGCAACACGTGAATGGTTCAGCCATTCTCATTCATTCTCATGCAGGTATTGTGCAGTGGAGGCAGGCAAGCAATGGAGGAGATTTGGAGATCATATCTGAGTTGTATTGTGTGTAACAGGTGGAGATAGTACTAAGTACTTGTGAGGAGTATTGTACTATGTATTGTTACATGTTCTTAATCAATATAATATACAGATAGTTGGGGTTTAGCGAGATACTTTCCCCGGGAAAATACTGTGTTGATATGTGTGATTGATGCTTCTATGTGCGCATGTTATTGTTTCTGCTTTTGTAAATTGATGATCAACGTAGAGGAGGTTATGTATTATGCATGTATTCCGCAATAGTGTATAATCAGGATAATCTCTGTGAATATGTGTCATATTGTTCAAAATTTCTACATTATGTATCTTGCTTGTCTTTTGGTGCTTCTAGCGCTTTCAGCTATGGTCTTTGTTACTTTTTGTTGTTTTGTTTTACTATCACTTGCTACTAGCAATAGTCAACAAACCTGGTCGAGGTGAGACTACTTGCATTTCTGCTAATGATGTACATTGTTTTGAAGAATGAATAGAAGACCGATATATATATATATATATATATATATATATATATATATATATATATATATATATATATATATATATATATATATAGATATATTTATATTTTTATAAGTTAAATATGTAAATCCAAAATTAAATGGTTATTACATGTCCATCAACTTCAACAATAAAGTTAATGAGATATAAAAATAAACCTAATGTCCAGGATAATATGTTTAATAGCCAACCAACCAATTCATGCTTGAATTTGGCCAACCATGGTCAATGTATTTATGGTCAACCACAGTCAACGATGGTCAACCATGATTAACCATGATTGAATTTCATCAATCATGATCAACATTTATTAAAGTCCCTTTGATCATGATCAACAATGATGGTGAACCATGGTCAATCATGGTCAACTATGTTTTATGATGTCAAACATGGTCAATCATGGTCAATCTTTGTCAACCATGGTCAAATGTCACATTGTGACAACGATTATCTTGATATGGAAATCACCCATGCTCAACCATGTTTATTTTAGTGTTTATAATTTTTATCTTAGTGTTTATATACCTTGGGTTTATAATATTAGTCCATTGGGTTAATCTTATTCCCTTGGGTTAATAATCCCTTAGGGTTTTAGTATTAATCCATTGGTTTTATTATTCCCCTAGGGTTTTAGTGTTAATCCATTGAGTTTATTATTCTCTAGGGTTTATAAGATCAATTCATTGAGTTTATTATTCCCTTTGGTTTATAACATCAATCATGGTCAACCATGGTCAATCATAGCCAATCATGGTCAGCAATGGTCGAATGTCGGTCTCAATATGAGAACCAACCATAGTTCCTTGGGTTTAATATTATTTCTTAATAATCTATAATCATATTTAATTTATTGTTTAATTATTTTTAAATAGAAAATGAAATAATTAAAATTAATTATTTCTTATTAATTAATAATATTATTATATAAATAAATAATTTATAATTTATACTTAATAAACTATATATTATTAATTAATAAATGTTTTAATTAATATTATTATTATATAAATAAATAGTAATAAATGTAGTTGATATATGTTTATCAGTGTTTATTAACCACATTTATTTATTTATGCGGTTGTGCTAGTATATTTAATAGCAACCACATTTATTTATTTATGTGGTTGTGCTAGTATATTTAATAACCAAATTTAATAACGCTTTTAATAAATAATTAGGAGCGTCAAAGATAATATATTTAATAGCAACATTGGGATAATATTATTTATTTGTCAAACAAACAGAAAAGCGCATCATAAAATTTCAAATAAATAGTCAGAAGCAACCACATTTATTTATTTATATGGTTGTGCTAGTATATTTAATGACCAAATTTAATAACGCATTTAATAAATAATTAGGAGCGTCAAAAATAATATATTTAATAGCAACGTTGGGATAATATTATTTATTGGTCAAACAAACAGAAAGGCGCATCATAAAATTTCAAATAAATAGTCAGGAGCGTCAAAGATAATATATTTAATAGCGACGTTGGGATAATATATTTATTTGTCAAACAAACAGAAAGGCGCATCATAAAACTTCCAAGACTAATATCGCGCCAGGTAGGGGTCGAACCTACGACTTTCTGCTTAGGAAACAGACGCTCTATCCACTGAGCTACAGGCGCCACGTATGATACAATCATTAACACAATCTTTAATTTCTTTTATTAACACAAAATAACAATGGGTCAAAATTTACAACTGATGCACAATTATCGTTGATCAGTGCTTTTTAGAAGGTTATTTTAGCAATTAAGAAACATTGTTTTTCAAATCACCCGCATTTATCTTTAATTTTAAGGGATAGTTTTAACGATAATTGTATGTGCAAACTTAATTAACAATAAATGGATAAGGAGCCAGGCTATTTTGAAAATTATTTTTTGGGAGAAATTTTAATAAAATTTAGTTTAATATTAAATAATATTAATTGGTATGGTTAATTTTGAGTTTATATGTAAATTAAATAGTTTTGATATTAAGGTATTGATGACGATGATGATGATGATCATTAACGTCCACGGAGACCAAACTTTGGTCTATCAGACCTAAAGAAACAAATTATTTAGTTTAATTTAAGATTTTATTCCTATGCTCAAAAAGCTTGGAGAGAAGCCTCCCAAGCTCACTATAATTTTGACATCGTAAAAGGCTAAGAAGGTTAGTATTGTGACAAAGATTATGAAACTGAGATCTAATGTGATTGTACGCCGGGCACTCTAAGAGGAAGTGGTTTTCATCCTCGATGTTCTTATTCTCACAGAGATGGCAGATCCTTTCCATCCACGGTGTTTTAGGAATTGTCCAATGACTTGTTTCACTATGGAGCTCATGAGAGTTCGTTCTAATCTTCGCTAGATTAATTTTCTTCTTTGAGCTAGTTAAAACATAGAGATACTTTTGATCTTCTAGGGTGGGATTAATGACCTTCTTATAATAACTTAATTTTCTTTTAGCTGCTAAATCTTTCTCACACCACATTTTTTCTTTGAACTTACAAGTAATAATATTTTCAATGTTATTAATGTTTTGCAATGCATCATTCTCGTTGATCTCCCAATGGTTTAACTAGGTCCTCGTGTCTTTATACCATCCCTGCTTGAGCCTTAGGTGGTTTTGGCTAGATTTTAAAGCTATCTTAGGAAGTCTATGATCTCCTATGTTATTGAGTTTGTGCTTGTACACCAGAAGTCTAGTCATAGCTAGGCTCTCGATAGGGGAAAGACCTACTTCTATAAGGAGAATATGATAGGGTGTATTGCTTTTAATTTTCAGGTTATACATTATAAAACGCTTATGGATTTGCTCAATATTTCTCCAGGATCCTCTAGAGATGCTGCAACCCCAAACCTCATATCCATATAAGATAATAAGAGTGACTAAAGTTTCAAAGAGGAACTTCTTTTTATCCCACATTATGAGGTTTGCCATTTTACAATTATTTTCAAGACCAAAATAAGCTTTCCACCCCCCATTAATCCTTTTCTCAATGCTATAGTTCCAGTTGAGCTTGTGATGAATATGAATTCCTAGGTACTTGTAAGAATACACTTCCTCCAATTTATTATTGTCATACATAAAATTAGCGTAAGTGTCCTTCTTGGATTTGATAATCATAACTTTTGTTTTGTCAGTGTTAACAGGTATACCCATGGTAAAGCATAAATCCTTAAGAAGCCTAAGTTGCTTATCAAGATCAGAAGGGCACCTTGCGATAAGAACAATATCGTCAGCATAGAGAAGAAGGATGATGACTATCCCAGCTAAGATCGTGCCAGCACATCCTGCTTCCTCTAAATAACCTTCAAGCTTGTCAATGTAAATGCCAAATAGGGTAGGGGAGAGGGGGCAACCTTGTTTAACTCCGATATTACATTTAATCTCTTTCGACCACCCCTCATTGCTTTTTAGCTTGGCAATTTCATTCTCGTATAACCTTATAGCGACAGCTCTCAACTCGAAAGGAACCTTTAGCTCTTCTAATCTATTCCAAAGGTTGTTTCTAGGAACCGTATCGAAAGCCTTTCTAAAGTCCACAAAGCAACAAAAGAGGTTGGATTTATCATTAAGACATTCTTCCATAATGATACTAAGCGTAACGAGGTGGTCTGTTGTTAAGTGATGCCTTCTAAAACCCGCTTGGCCTTTAGCCCGATTACATTCACTTTCAAGCCATATGCTCAACTTCTTTTCCAAAATAATACCATATAACTTGGCTAAGAGAGGGCTGATCATAATTGTCTGATAAGTAGAGGGGTTTTTTGTATCCCCACCTTTAAAAATAGGGATAATGAGGCTCTTAGTCCATGGTTTAGGGAACCCTTGCTTGACTGCTTGATTGAAAAGCTTATGGATGTGGGGGATGAGGACAGGATCCCCAATTTTTAAGACTTTTGCCTGGTAACCTTCAATGTCCTTAACTTTCCCATTTGCCAGACGATTAACCCCAAAATCAATGTCTTCTAATGAGAAATCTTCTTTCATTGTGAGCAGGGTTTCAAAGTTATCCATGACATTTGGAGATTCATAAAGCTTTTTAAGATAGGAATTCCAATCATGTAAAGCAATTTTATTATTATCTTGAGTTTTCCTATTTAGAATCTACCTCCAAAATTTCTTAAGAGCTACCTTAGAGAGGTGTAAGAGATTCTCTTGTCTTTTATGAATGTACAGCCTCTTTTTCCTTTTAGTTAGGGCTTTGTATATTTTTATCTTTCCTATTTTAAGAGATTCATCAACAACTTCCTTAATTGCTCTCCTTGCATTTTTACAATCTTTGTCATACCATGGGTTGGTTTTGCTATTTCTTTTATTATTTGAAACTTCAACTGAGAACTTGTTAATAGAATATGAGATGGTTGTAGTAAAATTATGATAGAGGTCTTCTATGTTGTCTATACTAGATATATGAAGCAAATTAGCTTTTAATTCATTTAGAAAGAGATCGTTTTTATTTCTATCAAATATTAAGTTCTTTTGGCTATAAGGATTATTTTCTATAGGATCTCCATGCATGACAAAATTGAGAGTTATAAGTAAAGGCCTTTGATTAGAGTCAGGCTTGTGGTCGTTTAAGATGTCAAAATTTATTATTTCATTGTATAAAGGGAGATCGGAAATAACATAGTCTACCACGCTCCTACCAAGCCCATGGATGCAAGTCATCTGGTTAGAGTTGGGTCACTTCTTTAGACCGTTGCAAATTATGAGATCCTGAGCACTACACAGTTTGACTAGCTTCGACCCAAACAATTTCTCCCCGAGGTCTTCAAAGCTCCTTTTGTACCTACTAGCCAAAGTAGGGTCTTCGTCTAACCAAAGAGGATTAGGGATGGAATGTATTGCTTAGAATAATAGCTTGGTTGCTTGAAGTTCGAGCATTAAAGTCACCTATTAAAAGGATATTACCTTCATTCCTAAGGCTAGAAATATCATTCTCTAAACTATTGTAAGGACTATTTTTATCTAGATTCTTCTTCCTATAGAAGTTAGAATTGATGGGGGGGAAATAACATATTGCTATGTAGGTCTTTTTATTATTAATGTCAGTGATCTCTATCCAACTATATTGGTTGTAAGGGTCGTTTTTATAAATCCTAGCATGGCGGGAGATGTTCTTCTTAATGTAACAAGCTATTCCCCCAATGCCTCTACGGGAGGATCGCTTGTTCTAGACCATAATGTAAAGCCATCTATTATTATCTTTTTAGTTTATAGATTAAATAGTTTTTACACTGGAATTAAAATTTGGCAATATAATTTCAGGTTTTTTTTTTTTTTTTTAGATACGTTTTTGAATGCATAAATAAATTTAGCGCCCTAAATAACCCATGGAACACTCAAATTATGTAGATTAAATAA
>APFE030582276.1:0-27413 GCA_000404065.3 Pinus taeda | reverse complement strand
AAAGATTTGAATTTTAAGAATTCAATAGGAAGTAATGAAAACGTTCATCTAACTTAATCGTTTAATTCCATCCCATCGAAAAAAAAAATATAAAAGCAGAAACTAGAGAGATTGAAAGGTGAATTTATCTTAAAAATGTAAAAAATAAGGAAAAGAAAATTGAATTTTTTCTCTAAATACTGAACTTTATTTAGTAGCAAAAAAAGCCACTATCATGAAAAATGGGCCTAAGATAGTTACCAAAGGTATTAAAAGTCTAATTGGAACTTTGATTAATGATAACGGAAACTTGATAAATAATTCCGAAAAAACTCAATGAGTATGTTATGGAGTAATACCTAGGAGGTTTGGGGTTACCTCCATGTTTCGGGAATACTAACGTGTGATTACATTTGAGTTTAGAGTGTCATTATGATTATATATTTTTTTGTCATTTGTTTTGGGACTTTGGGGATTGAGGCTAAACTTTTTAGCTTTTCATTATTTATATATATATATTTAAATCGATAGTAGTAAGATTAGATTATGTCGGTCTTTGGGGTACAAAAATTCACATAGAATTTGAAATTTAATGGATATTCAATATATGTGATAAAGTTAATTAAATGCTTAAATATATTAACCAATTTTTTTTTAAGGAATAACTGTGTTGAAATACATTTAAAATAAATGTCAAACTATAATATTTAATGATGTGTTATAGTTTAATTTGAATTCATCTTTTAATTAATTACTAATTAGATAGTAAAATTAAAATAATAACATAGTCAATAATAATTCATATTATTTAAATAATGAATATAATTTTAAAATTTTGAATATATTTATATATATTTTTAGATGTTCTGAAATTTAAAATATGCCCATTTTTGTAGCTATGAGATATTTGTTTCCACATTTTAATTGTATCAAATTTTTGTTCAATAATTTTTAAGTATTGAATAACATTTGTATTCATATATGTATGTTAATTTTGTTACTATTTAAGAAATCTATATACACCATATCAATTAACACCTGAAAATGTGTAGAATTGAGGCTTCTATGATCCGTCATAATTATAAGAAGAGCTTCGGCGTAAATCACATGAAAAAGACCTTTGTCGACGCGTTTCGAATCAACTAGTGTGGTTCATCGTCAGGACAAGTTGAAGATACATATCAGTTCAGCGTGTTAAATAGTCTAAGCAGAGACTCAAACAACTAAAAAGACTAACGGCTACTTTTCAACCCAGGACCCCAGTCAAACTTCCTTTAACTAATTTAATATTAAAATACTATTATATTTATGGAGCTAAGTTGACCCGGTAAAAAATTAAACAGATCAATGATTAGTTTATTAAAATTAATCCATTTATATATATATATTATATAAATATATATAATTACCCTCTAATAATACTAAAATTTTAATACCTAATAAGAAAATAATTCATTTATTTATTTAATAATTCATTCATATATAAATATATATATATATATTATAATAAATATATAATATATAAGATATAATCTTTTCTAATACTAATCTTCTAATAATACCATATTGATGCTAGTTATTAAAATAATAATATTTATTAGATAAAAAATATTTATATTTAAACTAGATAAAATAAATAAGTAAAACCAATAGTTAGTTATCAAACTAAACATTTATTAATTAAATATTAATTATATAGAATATACATATATATATTATATAAAATATATATATTATAAATAATTCCAATCCTAACATTATAATAGTATTTATTTAATATAATATAAATTATTAGATAAAATATATAAAACTAAAAAAAATATATATATATATATTATAATAAACTAAAATATAATATATATATATATATATAAATATATAAATATATAATTTCTTACTTTTTATAAGGTAGTGTAAATTACTTATAAAAAAAAATAAAAAAATAATTAATAAATAAAAATGAAAAAATGAAAAATAATATTGACTCGTTACTTTATACTTTAGTTATTAAAATTATACCATTAGGGCGATAATTAAAAGGGGAACAAATCAAAACAAGAGAGAAACAGGAAAATATTTTAACAAACTAGGGGAAACAACCCCTAAGGGAAGGAAACAAGAAACATTGAGACCTTACCAAGAAGGGACCGGAGGCTAGGAAATATAAAATACGTTTTTTTCTCATAGAAAAATTAAGGCTAACACCTAATCAAAAATAATTATGATATCTGATATCTCTTTAGTAGTCTTTTAAGAAACCAATTGCTTCTAATACTTTTTGTTCAAAGAAGGGAAAGTTTTGTTTCAAAGCTCTCTAAACATATGTAGTGGTTATTATGTAACCTTTTATAATACACATCACAACAATTTATGTTAAAAAATAAATAAATAAATAAACTCTTTAGCCTCTAATCCTAACTTGAAAAGCATAATAATGGAAATCCTCCCACGCATTTTCTCATCCAAACTCGAGAATGTTGTTACAACTCTCAAAATTATGAATCACTACATAAGTTGTCTCTCTCGTGGCTTTGGTGATGAGTTGGAGCACCCTAGGTTGATCTAGATTGAATGTCTTTTATGCTTTATAGAAGTGATTATAAACCATTATGCATGTACCTTATGTTTGATAGTTACTCATCTATAAAGAGTATGTTTCCAAATGTTTGAGATAAAGGAGTTAACTAGTGTTAATTGTACAATTGAATGGATTATAATTGTCCATTCACAAATTGTGAATGGACAATTATATTCTATTCAATCGTACAATTAAGACTAGTTAACTCCTTTATCTCAAACATTTGGAAACATACTCTTTATAGATGAGTAACTATCAAACACAATGTACATGCATAATAGTTTATAATCACTAGTTAACTCCTTTATCTCAAACATTTGGAAACATACTCTTTATAGATGAGTAACTATCAAACATAATGTACATGCATAATAGTTTATAATCACTAGTTAACTCCTTTATCTCAAACATGTGGAAACATACTCTTTATAGATTGAGTAACTATCAAACATAGTGTACATGCATAATAGTTTATAATCACTTCTATATATGAGAATTTCGAAAGTTTACTCCACAGTGAACATATTAGTGGTCGACATTTCAAATCTAGTAGCAGAACACATCATCGGGACAAAAAAAAGTCATGATAATGTAATAAGACTTTTTTTTGTCCCAGTGTTGCATCATTCTACTGGATTGGAAACGTGGACCACAAATATGGCTATTGTTAAGAGAACTTCGGAAATTCTCATTAATCAACAACAACCCCACAATAATTTAAATCTAACAATAATACTTATATTAAAATTACAATTTAATAAATAATCATTATTTATTGATTTGAATTGGAGTAGTCTATAATGTGTGACTTTTCGGAAAAATCGGTCATTCGAAGAGTGTATTATTTTGGCATGCCTTTGACTGATGCGACGTCACTGGAACCTCTCGTCCCCCCTCGTCCATCGATGGCGAGTGCTATTTCATGGACTATAGCATCATTAATGCTATAGTCCACGTAACCCGGAGAGACCATCGCAAGCATGGATGCATGGATGCACATCGATTCACTCACCTGCGGCAATGCCCGTTCCTACCCGCCTCCGGCGCCGGCCCGCCTCCGGTTTGACATAATGGCAAGTGCACCAACCTATCCATTAATGCACTTAAACTCTGCCGCAGCTCCCCGTTTACCAACTCAACCCACGCATTAAACTCTGTCGCCGCCTCCGCCGTTTACCAACTCAACCCACGCATGAACGGTGCCCATAAACTCCATTCGCTATCCAGATTTCAGTCCTTGCAACCAGCGAAGAACACGGCAGAGCAGTCCCTGCAACCAGCGAAGAAGAACACGGCAGCAGAGCAGATTGGTGATCACGGGCGATTTTTGTTAGCGGGTATGGGATATTTTTATGATTTATTTGTTTAAATTTTTTTTGATAAAAAATATCTTGTTGAGTGTTTTAAGGTTGATTTGATATTGCATAATTTTAATGATGGTATCTTAAAACTTAGCGGGTCATTTTTTCATTTAATATTGACACTAACTTGATTGTTAACCAACATTATAATTAATTTTAACTTAATTTCAATCTAATTGAAAAAATAATATTACTTTTATAAATTTTTATGGTAAATGTGTCTATTAATATACTATTATAAGTTGTGTTTTGAATATGGTAGTGTGGATATTTTTTTTTTTTTTTTTTTTTTTTTTTTTTTTAATGTAAGTTTTTATAGCCCATGTGGTGTAGAATAGATGATGATGTGATGTATTGTTAAAACACTTTATGATGTGAAGGTCATAGGTTTGAAACTCCATGGGAAAAAATCCAATCATGTTAAGCGTTGGTGTGGCCCAGGTCAGGTCACAAAAGAACTAGAAATGCTAGGCTTTTTCCTCCCTGAGTTGTTTGACTATCCACATAAAACTTGACCTTTAAATCATACCGCATTGGATGTTTTAGGCTAACCTTTACTTACTTTAATCAGGAACTTCATACCCTGTCTTCCTTTATTTGCTTTAATCAAACACTTCATACTTTGTCTTCCTGAGCTTGAGTTTGAAGAGCATTTCATTTTTTACAATGAATTTGTGGAAAACATGATTTTCTAATTATAGAGAAGACTTCATATAGTAAGAGGACTAGAAATGTTAGGCTTTTTTATCCCTGAGATGTTTGATTGTCCACAAATAACTTGACCTTTAAACCATACCGCATCTAATCATCTCATATTTTGGATGCAAGCATCATAGGTTACAATATCTCTTGTCAGGCTAATCATCTCATACTTTGGAAGCAAGCATCATAGGTTTCAATACCCCTTGTCAAAGATTACGACAGGAAAATTATAACCATTTTTCTTGATCTCAAATGCTACAGGAGTGCCAATTTGAGCTCTCATTATGAGTTTTTCCAATCTTTGTTTTATTTTCCTTAAATTTTCAGTTTAGCTTTGTTCAGTTTTAATGCTTGATAATTTGTTTTTTGAGATTTTACTTTGTTTTGGATTTTATTTTTGTATTTTGCTTTCCTCTAGTCTGTGGAAAATGTAGAATTCATGTAAACAAATTCTTTTTTTGACTATATATTCATTATTTTACGAGGTTTGAACATTGTTAAAAATTCATGGTAAGCATTCATGTAAACAATTTCTTAGTTTGACTATATATTCATTATCTTACGAGGTTCGAAGATTGTTAAGAAACCATGGCAATATTTTATGAGTTTGATTATATACTCGTCTACTCTATAAGGTTTGAACACGAAAACCCAAAATCTTTACCAATGCATTAATCTATATTAACTATTGCTGGAATCCATATTAACTAGGAGAAATTCTCATTGTAAAATGTAAGTACATTTTTTAACACTTAATGGATTATTTAATTCATATGTAATTGCACTTCCAGTACCAGCAAACATTTATATGTATAAATCAAATTAAATGAAACAGATATGATTAGGTAATAATGTGATTTTCCTTAAAGCACCTTTTGTAGATTATTTTTTTCTTGATCGCGCGCATGGCTAGACTGCGGCTACCCTAGCTTCGTTCTCCCTTCCTATCGAGCAGTTCCTTGCCACAATGGATCTTGGAGGTGGCTCTAAGGCCCCTCCTTCCTCGCCTCTTGAAGTCGAAGCATTCAGGAAGTTAATAACATCGGTAAAAAAAAGAACGATCTCCGGATCACAACAGAAGTTTGTGAAAAAACTGGATAATATCCCCACGGTGGTATTGTCGGTGGAAAAAACTTGCAAATCAGCGTTGAATCTAGCCGAAAGGGGTCTTATTGGCCAGTTCACAGGGCTATAGCCATCCCTGAAAGCAGTAGAAGAATGGGTAAAACGAAACTGGATTTCGTTGGTTTTAGAAGGAATTAAAAGTCACTTAGTTGGCAAAGGGTTCTTCGTCTTTGTGTTCGACAATGCGGAAGGCAGAAGTCTGATCTTCAGGAATGGGCCACATTTTATGGGCCCTCAAGGGCTTTATTTGAATAAATGGTCACCAGATTTCGATCCAGCACAAGATGTGCTCACAGCAGTTCCAGTGTGGGTGTGCCTTCCTCATCTCCCTCTTCATTGCTGGAACCAGAGATCGCTGCAGTATATAGGCAATGCCCTAAGTAAATACATAAACCAAGCGGTGAGAAAAGACCAATACTCATGTGCCTGAATCTGTGTCGAAGTTGACTTGGAAGTCGATTTACCTGAAGCCACCAAAATTTCAGTTGCAGATTGGATCCACATCCAAGAGCTTAACTACGAACAACTTCCCTTTAAATGTCGACACTGCCACGAGTACAGGCATTTCGCAAGGTACTGCAAGAAGAAGAGTGAGGAGACAACAGAGAAAGACAAAGGAGAACAACCGAAGCAAGTAAAGAAACCAACACACAACAAGCAGAATAATAAATAAAGGCAAACAGACGGGGAAAAGATCCGGGCAAGATAGTGGAAACCCTCAAATCTCAGGGACTATGGAACCAAACAACACTGAGGAAGGTAAAAACTCCTTCAAACCTCTCAACACTCCTCCAGAACCACCAGAAGCAGATCGGGAAGGACTCATCCAGACGAATGACTTCGCCTCTCTGGTTTCAGGTAATGTGGAAGTCCTTCCCTCAAGTTCGATTCTAGGTGGTAATTCCTCTCCGTCATATGCAGACATTAAAAAAAAAAAAAAGACCATAGAGAATTTTGGCTCATTGGACGATAAGACCTTCGAGAGGCCCTCAAAGAGAACCAGAAGGAGAACTCACAAGGAAACTAGAGAAGAAGAAGCAGAAAGACAAAAACCCCTAGGGAGCCAAGCCACCATGGGAGAAGCTCCAAAACCAGACCTCCCAAGGGAGGTGGACCCATCCCAACAAGCAATAAGTAATGCAGCTGGTCTCTTGGAACTGCAAGGGATTTAGGAATCCTTCAAAGGCAGAAGCTATTAAGGACTTATTGAAAATGGAACCCACAAACATTCTCATGCTCCAAAAGACAAAATAAAAGGGGATCTCCTTCTAAATACAAGCAGCACAAAATGGAAATTTGACAATGGGAAGGCAGTAAGCGCCAGAGGCTCGGCTGGAGGAATAGGCACCTTTTGGTCTGGAAAAATCTTCTCGTTAGAAATATCTTATGAGACACAGCATTGGATCTTCACCGAGCTTCGACATACCTCAAGCAATCTCACCTTAGCTCTCTTTAACTTGTATGTTCCTGTACACTATGCTGAAAAGAGAGAGTGTTGGAAGTCACTCTCATAATTTTTAGAACTTCATAATCCAAATAACATTGTCATAGGAGGAGATCTGAACATTATTATGGATCCCAAAGAGAAGAGAGGAGGTTCTTATACCAGGTATCCTATGCTCTACATAGTGGAAAACCTCATGCTTCAATGGGATCTGGTAGATTTCAAGCCAGTGAAAGGAGAATATACCTAGACCAACAATAGAATAGGGGAGAATCATATCTCAGCTAGGCTGGTCAGATTTCTCACCCACAGTTCAGGCATGATGGATAGAAGAATCATCTTCTCCAAGATTCTTCTAAAATTAACCTCGGACCACAAGCCAATACTTCTCTATTTGAAAGAAGAAGAGGACTTAGGCCCACTTCCTTTTCGATTTATTCCTCTCTGGGCTGAAAGAGAAGGGTTCATCGAAACAATTCAAACAGTTTGGCAAAAAGAAGTAACAAGCTCCCCAAGCTTTGTGTGGAAGCAAAAGTTAAAAAATGCAAAGTATGCCTTGAAAGATTGGATAAAGAAGGCTTTAAAAACTCCTACGAGCCAGAGGAAAGAAGTTGTCCAATAGCTGGCTAAAATCCAATTTGATTTGGAAAAGACTAAAATCTCCTCATTGGACATTGACAAAGAAAAATATGCTCAAAGGAATACTTACAATTACTTTAGAAGAGAAGAAGAATATTGGCGAATCAAGTCTTGCAGCTTGTGGTTAAAAGATGGAGACAGAAACACTGCATACTTCCACAGACAGTATAGGGCTTGCCTTTCGCAAAACCACATTGCTGAAATCACCACTTCTAGTGGGCAGGTGTGCAAAGGTTTTGATCAGATAAAGGAAGCAGCTGGGAACCACTTTCAGACTCTTCTCAGCGCTGAAAGGGATGGGTGCGAAGAGGACATAAATGATTTCCTCACTCATATCCCGAACCTAGTTAACATAGATGACAACAACATGTTGTTGAATATCATCTTGGAAGAGGAAATATCTAGAATAGTGTGGTCCATGGAGCTCGAAAAAGCTCTTGAAACAGACAGCTTTTCAATTCATTTTTATAGACTATGCTGGGAGATAATTGAATCAAACCTTCTGAGAATGATTCATGGATTCCTGAGGAAAGCTAAGGTTGGAGGTGGAATCAATTCCACCTTCCTTGCCTTAATTCCCAAGTAAGCGAACCCTAGGTCTTTTGAAAGATATAGGTCGATCTAGCTATACAATGCCTCCTATAAGGTTTTGGCTAAACTCTTAGCGAATAGAATCAAACCTCTGCTACAAAAATTAATATCTCCAACTCAAGGGGGCTTCGTGAAAGGAAGGCACATCTTGGACAATATAATTCAAGTCCAAGAAGCTCTGCATTCCAACCATTCCCAAAAAGAACAATGTATGCTGATCAAACTGGACATGTCAAACGCTTTTGACAGAGTTAACCGTTCATTTTTGTACAGGGTTCTTTTATCCTTTGGTTTCAGTCAGGAGTTCATTAATTTCATCAAAGTCTGCATAGAAAAGATCCGGATCGCGCCTTTGGTAAATGGAAGTCCTGCCAACTACTTCCTAGCCACCAGGGGATTGAGGCAAGGTTTCCCTCTATCCCCCTTCCTCTATATTATGATGGCAAACTCCTTGAGTAGAAATCTTTCTTTTGAAAAACAAGTTGGCAGCATTCCTGGGATTCAAATAGTAAAAGGAATTGAACCAGTGAACTATGCTCTATTCACAGATGACTCCTTAATGCTTGGAGGAGCTTCTCTGAGAAGAGCAAATTCTTTTAAAGTCATCCTCCAAAAATTCTGTAGCATCTCGGGAGCCCTTATAAGTGAGAGGAAAAGTGTTGTGTTTGGATGGAACACAGATCAACACACAATTGAGAAAATTGCAAACCATTTAGGCTTTGCTGGGCATGTTTCCTGGGAAAAAATAAAATACTTAGGCCTTCCTCTGACGCTGGGCTCCAACAGAAACCAATTGTGGGAGGAAGTAATAGCAAAATTCAAGAATAAAATCATTGTCTTGGGAGGTTTTTGGCTCACCACAGGAGGCAAGCTCACTTTAATCAAATCTATTCTTTCGGCACTGCCCACTTTCCAGGCTTCTCTAATGCTGGCTCCAAAAGCAATCTCCGATCAGATTTCAAGGCTCAGTCGCGATTTCCTGTGGAATGGAGGTTGTGGAAACAATCACTAATTTCAATTAGTAAACTGGGACATGGTGAAGCAACCTATCGTGGAAGGCGGATTGCAAATTAGAGACCCCACGCATGTCAATTTAGCAATGGGATGCAAGTTATTATGGCAGATCCACACAGAGCCTAGCCACCCGGTCAACTAATTAATCAAACTTAAATATCTCAACAATCAAACATTGAGGCAATTCACGATGGAGAAAAATGCAAAAGGATCTTTGGCTTGGAAGTTGTGTAGCAGAGGCATTGAATTTTTTAGATCCTACCTGTATCAGATTCCTGGCAATGGAAAAAACACAATGTTATGGAGAGACGGCATTATGGGCCATCCTCCTCTTGCAGAAGTTAACGAAATCTCTGAGTTAAGAGCATGGTTACATGCGAAAGGAATCAGGAAAATAGAAGACATCTTGGAATGGGACAACCATGGGAATTGGCAGCGATGGAAGTTTCCTAGAACTCCAGAACATTTACAAATGTAGTTGGAAATTATTTTTGAAGCAATCTCTGATTTCACACCAGTCCACAAGGAAGAAGAAGATTCCTGGGGCTGGGGCAATGCTGGGGTCTATTCGGCAACTCAAGGCTACATTTAGATGCAAACTAGGAAGGAATCAACTCACTAGGAATATTTTTGGAAGCAAATTTGGGATAGTTTCATCATCCCCAAAATTAATTTCTTCTTTTGGACTTTGATGCACAAGAAAATTCTGACCAGAGAAAACTTGTGCAAAAGGAATATAGTAGGCCCCCATCGCTGTGTGTATGCAAATGCGCAAAGGAAACTTCTGATCACTTATTTATAGAGTGCGAGTTCACCAAGGAGGTTTGGTCCTTTTTCCTACATGGGCTGAATGTTTTCCCTCCATCTCAGGTCTTGTTTGTCTCCATGTTTACCTCTTGGAATCCTCATAGCATCACTAGCAAGTCTCTTTAGCACCGAGTGTGGATTATTGCCCCAAAATATGTCTACTGGAAGCTTTGGCTCGCCAGGAACGATATCATCTTCAACAATACAGATTGGTCTCTAGCAATGGTGGCTGCCCGAGCAAAGGGCCTGCTCTTAGAAACTTTGAATCATTTCCCCATCAAAGATGATAGTTCCCTTCTAATTGAAGAAAGGACGTGGTTGGATGCTTATTCCAGCAGGGTCAGAATCAAAGCAAATCCTCGCCCAATTCAAAAGGAAAAAAGGAAATTTCGAGATTCAGAGGACAACTTTCAACATTGGTGGAGATCCCAGGGCAAGTGCACAATCTTCTTCGACAATGCTTCAAAGGCAACCCAGGAAAGTCAAGAGCGGGCGGGGTGATTTTTTCACCGAATGGGAACAAAGAAGATAGTTTCAGCTGGGGGCTTGGTTAGAGAACCAACAACCAAGCAGAAATTCTCGGCTTATTGAAATCTTGTCAAATGGCGAGAGAGGAAAATCCAAGAGAAATCTTAGTCTTTGGAGACTCGAAAGTGCTGATAAAAGCGCTCATTAGTGAGAAAGAGCTAGAGGATCCAGTGCTAAACAAGATGCTAACAAGACTAAAGAGAATTATGAGAGAAATTCCTTCGGTTCAATTTTACCATATTCTCAGGGGTTTAAACAAGGAAGCAAACAGATTGGAAAATATAGGATGTACGTTGCAAATTGGGATGATAAGTACAAATGTTGATTCCCCGATCAAGGCAATAATCCCCTGAGTGGGAAGGTTGTGCTTCTGACTTTCTGAAGAATGTATTTTGGTTGTTTGGCATAGACCAACCTGATTCTCTCTATAAATAAAACATAACCGTTTCAGTTTTAAAAAAATAATGTGATTTTCCTTGGTCTATGTAATATTTTGAAAAATTTTCACTTTGTTAATTACATTTTGGCTCATCTTACAAGATTATTTCCTGCAGAATACTATTCATAAAATGTTATTTCCATCCTATGTTTAAACTGAAATTATAAACAATTGCAACATTGTGCAAATATTTTTTGGGAGGAAAATCCTACCATTTTGTTTTTATACTTTGTTTTTTGCTCCATATTTTTTCATTTCAATCAACTTTCATAATATTTGTGTTCATTTTTCATCTCATCACATTACTACACCTCCACACACACCGTGAGTATATATTACAAATAGATGGATGTTGAGTTTTCTCATCATGTTCTTATCAATTTATTGGAAACCATAATTTTCCTCATCTTTTGGTATTTTAGGTTAGCAGATGGTTTATGTGACCTGCTTAGGAAATTTCAATTCCTTTCTTGAGACTATTATGACCTCTACAGTGCTTTCCTATCTTCTTTAATATTGTAATACTATTTGAGGATTGCGCTGAAAGCCAATTATCCCTATGTGATATGCACTATAAAAACTCTATTTTGTTTCCATCATTACATTTTTTGTTTTCATTTTTTTTAAGGTAAATATGTAAATTTTCATTATTTAAGTTGTATTTTTTAATATATAAACTGATTATCTTAAAAAATTATATTTTTGAAGATATAAATTGATTATCTTAAAAACTTATATTTTTGAAGATATAAATTGATTATCTTAAAAAAAAAAAAAAAAATTGAAGATATAAATTGATTATGAACATTTCTTTTTCTTCAATATTTGGTAGAAATTTACAGTGAAGATTTATAGGTTGTCCTCATATTTTTTGTTCGCATTCCAAAACAATTCAAAAATAGCTAAATTTTCTATTTTCATTTTGGTCACAACAGGACAACGACCACAGTGTTGCTGCAACTTTTTCTGCCCAACAACAGTGAAAGCAACCTACTTTGTTGGCAAATTGCAATAAGTGCTCAAGAAGAAGTAAGTCAATTCGTATATAAAATTATTTTATTTTTAATATGTGAGCAAAAAATTATATTCATATATGCCTTTAATACAATTTAAACTAAATAAAAATTTAGTGTTTTTTTTCAAAAGATAAACAATATATCAACTAAAAATTTGAATATGTCCACTTCAGACTCCAAGAAATGGTGTTGTTGAAATCACCATTATTAAATGCAAGCAAAAGACGTATTTATTTGCTAAAACATTCAACTTTTCTCCCTGTACAGATGATTGAAATAAATAGAAGAAATACATAGTTTATTGTAAATATTGAAAACTTTTACCCAGACTTAAGAAATTATTAAATATTATAAAGAATTAAATAGGTATATTATTAAATATTATAAAGAAAAATATAGTATATTCCCTGTTAATTAATCCTTTCTGACATCAGTCAGGTGTTTAATTGATGAATTGAAATTCATATATACTAATTAATTTATTTTTATTATATAGGTATTATATATCAAAAAATGTGTTCAAAAAAAGGGAATCAACTTTCTATCAAAAAGTTCTTTGGATGGTCTACTACATCTCAAGTTTCATCGCCTAATAAAGAAGTTCATGATTTTGATCTAAATGAAGATTTAGATCTCTTGGGGCATAATGAATAATTTGATATCTTGGGGCATAATAAAGAATGTGATGGAGAATTTCACAAGGGTGAACCTAGCACACAAAAGAAAAAGAAAAATGAAAATAAGGAGTTTCGTGATCAGTGTAAAACTAAGTATAAGTGGCTGAGAGAAGCAAAGCATGAAGGAAAAACAATTATGAAATCTATAAGGCAATGGGGCCATGGGGAATTGGAACTGGTTTCTCTACATTACAACATGATTCTATAGTCGTTCATGCTAGTTCATGCATCCATAATCTCTCACAGGTAAAGTGGATATGTGGAAATGAGAAGAAAGTGAAGCCTATTACAAAACACATTGCATGCATTGACACTATGAACAAATAAAGAGTCATCACTACTATGAAATTAGTGTATTGGATGGTGCAAGAGGATCCAACGCTTTCAAAATATGAATCTCTTTGCTTGTTTACAATTTCCTTACACACACCAATATGCCAAATAATAGAGATTATACATCATATACAAATCACATGGCTACCAAAGAATTCCTTTTTTCTATATCTCAATATCTTGAAGAGCTACAAATTTAAAAAATGCTACATAGCCCTTTTTTTCGTTGATGCTAGATGAAAGTACATACTGTAGCTTAGAAAAAATCTTGTGGTTTATGCCACGTTTTTAAACTCAAAAGGAATGGGGCCTCCAATTTCAAAGTTTTTAAACATCATAAATGTTTGTGATGGAAGATGGGAAACAACTTATGATGCAATCAAATATTTAATGGAATCAAGGGCCCTTTCGAAAGAAAAATTGATAGGATTTTCCACAGATGGTGTTTCTTCAATGATTATTAATGAAAGTGGTTTTATTACTTTCTTGAAAAGATGTACCCAATCTTGTAGGTATTCATTTCATTGTTCATCATGAAGCTTTAGCCGCATCAGATGCTTCAAAAATAATACTTGAATTATTGTTTGTTGAGAAATTAGCAAATAAGGTATATTATGTTTCAACACTTACAACATCCTTATTATGAAAGTGAAGGAAACAAAACAACATTTGGTTTTGAGGCTTGTTTGAAAGAGTTGCATCCATTTGTTGACATTGTTCGTGTTAATTATGAGGGATTATCCACGAAATATGCATGGAGGATTTTTTTACGTTACAGGGTTGCATACAATTTTTCCTAACATGTCATAATTATGGCAGGATATACTTACTATTCCTGCGAGTATAATTGCTTGCGAGAGAGGATTCTCAAGACAAAACATAATAAAGGATGTCCGCAAAACAAAGCTATCATTAACTGCATTGGATGCCTTGATGCGAGTGTCCCTAACTAGAGTTGATTCATCGATGGTGGAATGGGATAGGGTATATGACATTTGGAAAGATGCTAAAGAAAGAATAATCTTAAATATTTAAAGTTTTTGCTTTTACGTTTATGTTTGTAATGGTGTTGTGTTTTGACAATTATCTCTTTTGGTGAAACTATCCAAAATTTAGTTTGTGTACATGTTGATATTGAATGCACCTTTTGAACATCCACATAGTTTATGCACATTATGTTTTTGGTTTGAAACTTATTTCACAACTATTGTTCTTTTAATGGGATTGACATTGAAGTGGCTTAAATGGAAAACATGGTATGTGTGTTTCAGTTTCTGTTAAGTGATTTTTTTTTGTCTAATTTAGTTGCAACAATATTTACATTCACTATTTTGAAGTGAGAGTAATTATTAATATATTTTTTTGTCACTTTATAACATTATTTTCTGTTATTTCTTAGAAAAAAATAAATAAATAAAAAATAAAATAAATTTCACAGATATGCAAATACATATTTTCCATCTATTTTCTCGCTATTTCCATCTTTAAAAAAAAAGTTGAACATTTCAACAACCTCAAAAAATCACAAATTTTTTTCATAAACAGGTCTAAAAAGAAAGTGTAGCAATGAGACTTGAGTGGACTGGGGCAACAAAGAATGGAATTTTTGCAACAATTATGAATACAATTTTAGAAATTAGATGAAACTTGTACAATTAAATATTAAAAGTCATGTGATAGGTAGTTTAAAAGTAAAACCATCATTAAAAAAATTCTTGACGGGTAGGGGCACCTGTCAAATCTAACCCCTGGTTGGAACGGTGTGTCATCGGGAGGGGAGGGAGAACGCGGGGACAAAGGAACAATTGGTAGAGATAGTGGCCAAAACTGAGCCAGGTCGAGTGGTAGAAGACGACAAAGATGGTCAGTTGGTGATGAGTAATGCGTAGGTGGAAAGCTAAGGAGTATGGCGTAGGAACAAGGATGCAAGCAATGTGAGGGTTGACAGAGCGATAGTTGCAACAAGAATTAGGTGAGCAACGAAAAAGTAATGGTATGGATTGTGCAATGCTAAACAATCGAGAGAGAGGCAAATCATGAAGGAAAAACAATTATGAAATGCATAAGGCAATGGGGCCATGGGGAATTGGAATTAGTTACTCTACATTGCAACATGATTCTATAGTCGTTCATGCTAGTTCACGCATCCATAATCTCTCACAGGTAAAGTGGATATGTGGAAATGAGAAGAAAGCAAAGCCTATTATAAAACACATTGCATGCATTGACAATATGAACAAATAAAGAGTCATCACTACTATGAAATTAGTGTATTGGATGGTGCAAGAGGATCCAACGCTTTCAAAATATGAATCTCTTTGCTTGTTTACAATGTCCTTACACACACCAATATGCCAAAGAATAAAGATTATACATCATATACAAATCACATGTCTGCAAAAGAATTCCTTTTTGCTATATCTCAATATCTTGAAGAGCTACAAATTTCAAAAATGCTAGATAGCCCTTTTTTTCATTGATGCTAGATGAAAGTACATATTGTAGCTTAGAAAAACATCTTGTGGTTTATGCCACGTTTTTAAACTCAAAAGGATTGGGGCCTCCAATTTCAAAGTTTTAAAAGCTCATAAATGTTTGTGATGGAAGAGGGGAAACAACTTATGATGCAATCAAACATTTAATGGAATCAAGGGGCCTCTCGAAAGAAAGATTGATAGGAATTTCCACAAATCGTGCTTCTTCAATGATTGGTAATGAAAATGGCTTTATTACTTTCTTGAAAAGATGTACCCAATCTTGTAGGTGATCATTTCATTGTTCATTGTGAAGCTTTAGCCGCGTTAGATGCTTCAAAAAGAATACTTGAATTATTGTTTGTTGAGAAATTAGCAAATAAGGTATATTATGTTTCAACACTTACAACATCCTTATTATGAAAGTGAAGGAAACAAAACAGCATTTGGTTTTGAGGCTTGTTGGAAAGAGTTGCATCCATTTGTTGACATTGTTCGTGTCAATTATGAGGGATAATCCATGAAAGATGCATGGAGGATTTTTTTATTTTTATTTTTTATTTTTTATTTTTTATGTTACAGGGTTGCATACAATTTTTCCTAACATGTCATAATTATGGCAGGATATACTTACTAATCCTGCAAGTACAATTGCTTGCGAGAGAGGATTCTCAAGAAAAAACATAATAAAGGATGTCCGCAAAACAAAGCTATCATTAGTTGCATTAGATGCCTTAATGCGAGTGGCCCTAACTAGAGTTGATTCATCGATGGTGGAATGGGATAAGGTATATGACATCTCGAAAGATGTTAAAGAAAGAAGAATCTTAAATATTTAAAGTTTTTGTTTTTATGTTTATGTTTGTAATGGTGTTGTGTTTTGACAATTACCTCTTTTGGTGAAAATGTCCAAAATTTAGTTTGTGTACATGTTGATATTGAATGCACTTTTTGAACATCCACATAGTTTATGCACATTATGTTTTTAGTTTGAAACGTATTTCACAACTATTGTTCTTTTAATGGGATTGACATCGAAGTGGCTTAAATGGAAAACATGGTATGTGTGTTTCAATTTCTGTTAAGTGGTTTTCTTTTGTCTAATTTAGTTGCAACAATATTTACAATCACTATTTTAAAGTGAGAGTAATTATGAATATATTTTTTTGTCACTTTATAACATTATTTTTTGTTATTTCTTAGAAATTAAAAAAAAAAAATCACAGATATGCAAATACATATTTTCCATCTATTTTCTCACTATTTCCATCTTAAAAAAAAAAGGTTGAACATTTCAACAACCTTGAAAAATCACAAAATTTTTTCATAAACAGGTCTAAAAAGAAAGTGTAGCAATGAGACTTGAGTGGACTCGTGCAACAAAGAATGGAATTTTTTTAACAATTATGAATACAATTTGTAGAAATTAGATGAAACTTGTGCAATTAGATATTAAAAGCAATGTGATGGGTAGTTTAAAAGTAAAACCATCATTAAAAAAATTCTTGACGGGCAAGGGCACCCATCAAATCTAACCCTTGGTTGGAACGGTGTGTCATCAACAGGGGAGGGAGAATGCGGGGACAAAGAAACAATTGGTTGTGACAGTGGGCAAAACTGAGCCAGGTCGAGTGGTAGAAGACGACAAAGATGGTCAGCTGGTGATGAGTAATGCATGGGTGGTAAGCTAAGGAGTATGGCACAGGAACAAGGATGGAAGCAATGTGAGAGTTGACATAGCGACAGTTGCAACAAGAGTTAGGTGAACAATGGACAAGTAATGGTATGGATTGTGCAATGCTAAACAATCGAGAGAGAGGCAAAGCATGAAGGAAAAACAATTATGAAATGCATAAGGCAATGGGACCATGGGGAATTGGAACTGGTTACTCTACATTGCAGCATGATTCTATAGTCGTTCATCACGCATCCATAATCTCTCAAAGGTAAAGTGGATATGTGGAAATGAGAAGAAAGTGAAGCCTATTACAAAACACATTGCATGCATTCACAATATGAACAAATAAAGAGTCATCACTACTATGAAATTAGTGTATTGGATGCTGCAAGAGGATCCAACGCTTTCAAAATATGAATCTCTTTGCTTGTTTACAATGTCCTTACGCACACCAATATGCCAAAGAATAAAGATTATACATCATATACAAATCACATGGCTGCAAAAGAATTCCTTTCCGCTATATCTCAATATCTTGAAGAGCTACAACTTTCAAAAATGCTATATATCCCTTTTTTTCATTGATGCTAGATGAAAGTACATATTGTAGCTTAGAAAAACATCTTGTGGTTTATGCCACGTTTTTAAACTCAAAAGGATTTGGGCCTCCAATTTCAAAGTTTTTAAACCTCATAAATGTTTGTGATGGAAGAGGGGAAACAACTTATGATGCAATCAAACATTTAATGGAATCAAGGGGCCTTTCAAAAGAAAGATTGATAGGAGTTTCCACAGATGGTGCTTCTTCAATGATTGGTGATGAAAATGGTTTTATTACTTTCTTGATAAGATGTACCCAATCTTGTAGGTGATCATTTCATTGTTCATCGCGAAGTTTTAGCCACATCACATGCTTCAAAAAGAATACTTGAATTATTGTTTGTTGAGAAATTAGCAAATAGTGTATATGATGTTTCAACATTTACAACATCCTTATTATGAAAGTGAAGGAAACAAAACAACATTTAGTTTTGAGGCTTGTTTGAAAGAGTTGCATCCATTTGTTGACATTGTTTGTGTTAATTATGAGGGATCATCCATGAAAGATGCATGGAGGATTTTTTTATGTTACAGGGTTGCATACAATTTTTCCTAACATGTCATAATTATGGCAGGATATACTTACTATTCCTTCAATTTCTTGCAAGAGAGGATTCTTAAGACGAACATAATAAAGGATGTCCGCAATACAAAGTTATCATTAGCTCCATTGGATGCCTTGATGTGAGTGTCCCTAACTAGAGTTTATTCATCGATGGTGGAATGGGATAGGGTTTATGTCATCTGGAAAGATTTTAAAGAAAGAAGAATCTTAAATATTTAAAGTTTTTGCTTTTATGTTTATGTTTTAATGTTGTTGTGTTTTGACAATTACCTCTTTTGGTGAAACTATCCAAAATTTAGTTTGTGTACATGTTGATATTGAATGCACTTTTTGAACATCCACATAGTTTATGCACAATATGTTTTTGGTTTGAAACTTATTTCACAACTATTGTTCATTTAATGGGTTTGACATCAAAGTGGCTTAAATGGAAAACATGGTATGTGTGTTTCAATTTCTGTTAAGTGAATTTTTTTTTTTGTCTAATTTAGTTGCAACAATATTTACATCCACTGTTTTGAAGTGAGAGCAATTATGAATATATTTTTTTGTCACTTTAAAACATTATTTTTTGTTATTTCTTAAAAAAGAAGAAGAAGAAGAAGAAGTGATTTTCCATCTATTTTCTCACTATCTCCATCTTAAAAAAAAAGGCTGGATGTTTCAACAACCTCGAAAAATCACATAATTTTTTCATAAACAAGTCTAAAAGGAAAGTGTAGCAATGAGACTTGAGTGGACTGGTGCAACAAAGGATGGAATTTTTTAACAATTATGAATACAATTTGTAGAAATTAGATGAAATTTGTACAATTAAATATTAAAAGTCATGTGATGGGTAGTTTAAAAGTAAAACCATCATTAAAAAAATTCTTGACGGGTAGGGGCACCTGTCAAATCTAACCCCTAGTTGGAACAGTGTGTCATCGGGAGGGGAGGGAAAATGCGCCGACAAAGGAACAATTGGTAGCGACAGTGGGCAGAATTGAGCCAGGTTGAGTGGTAGAAGACGACAAAGATGGTCGGCTGGTGATGAGTAATGCGTGGGTGGAAAGCTAAGGAGTATGGCGCAGGAACAAGGATGCAATAAATGTGAGGGTTGACAGAGAGATCGTTGCAACAAGAGTTAGGTGAGCAGCGGACAAGTAATGGTATGGATTGTGCAATTCTAAACAATCGAAAGAGAGGCAACGCATGAAGGAAAAACAATTATGAAATGCATAAGGCAATGGGGCCATGGGGAATTGGAATTGGTTACTCTACATTTCAACATGATTCTATAGTCATTCATGCTAGTTCAAGCATTCATAATCTCTCACAGGTAAAGTGGATAAGTGGAAATGAGAGGAAAGCAAAGTCTATTACAAAACATATTACATGCATTGACAATATGAACAAATAAAGAGTCATCACTACTATGAAATTAGTGTATTGGATGGTGCAAGAGGATCCAACGCTTTCAAAATATGAATATCTTTGCTTGTTTACAATGTCCTTACACACACAAATATGCCAAAGAATAAAGATTATACATCATATACAAATCACATGGCTGCAAAAGAATTCCTTTTTGCTATATCTCAATATCTTGAAGAGCTACAAATTTCAAAAATACTAGATAGCCCTTTTTTCATTGATGCTAGATGAAAGTACATATTGTAGCTTAGAAAAACATCTTGTGGTTTATGCCACGTTTTTAAACTCAAAAGGATTGGGGCCTCCAATTTCAAAGCTTTTAAAGCTCATAAATGTTTGTGATGGAAGAGGGGAAACAACTTATGATGCAATCAAATATTTAATGGAATCAAGGGGCCTTTCAAAAGAAAGATTGATAGGAGTTTTCACAGATGGTGCTTCTTCAATGATTGGTAATGAAAATGGTTTTATTACTTTCTTGGAAAGATGTACCCAATCTTGTAGGTGATCATTTCATTGTTCATCATGAAGCTTTAGCCGCATCAGATGCTTGAAAAAGAATACTAGAATTATTGTTTGTTGAGAAATTAACAAATAAGGTATATTATGTTTCAGCACTTACAACATCCTTATTATGGAAGCTAAGGAAACAAAACAACATTTGGTTTTGAGGATTGTTTGAAAGAGTTGCATCCATTTTTTGACATTGTTCATGTTAATTATGAGGGGTCATCTATGAAAGATGCATGGAGGATTTTTTTTTTTATGTTACACTGTTGCATACAATTTTTCCTAACATGTCATAATTATGGCAGGATATACTTACTATTCCTGCAAGTACAATTGCTTGCGAGAGAGGATTCTCAAGACAAAATATAATAAAGGATGTCTGCAAAACAAAGCTATCATTAGCTGCATTGGATGCCTTGATGTGAATGTCCCTAACTAGAGTTGATTCATCGATGGTGGAATGGGATAGGGTATATGACATCTGGAAAGATGCTAAAGAAAGAAGAATCTTAAATATTTAATGTTTTTGCTTTATGTTTATGTTTGTAATGGTGTTGTGTTTTGACAATTACCTCTTTTGGTGAAACTATCCAAAATTTAGTTTGTGTACATGTTGATATTGAATGCACCTTTTAAACATCCACATAGTTTATGCACATTTCGTTTTTGGTTTGAAACTTATTTCACAACTGTTGTTCTTTTAATGGGATTGACATCGAAGTGGCTTAAATGGAAAACATGGTATGTGTGTTTCAATTTTTGTTAGGTGATTTTTTCTGTCTAATTTAGTTGCAACAATATTTACATTCACTCTTTTGAAGTGAGAGTAATTATGAATATATCTTTTTGTCACTTTATAACATTATTTTTTGTTATTTCTTAAACAAAAAAAATGTATATACATAAATATCACAAATATGCAAATACATATTTTCCATCTTTAAAAAAAAGGATGAACATTTCAACAACCTCGAAAAATCACAGAATTTTTTCATAGAAAGTGTAGCAATGAGACTTGAGTGGACTAGTGCAATAAAGAATGGAATTTTTGCAACAATTATGAATACAATTTGTAGAAATTAGATGAAACTTGTACAATAAGATATTAAAAGTCATGTGATGGGTAGTTTAAAAGTAAAACCATCATTAAAAAAAGTCTTGACGGGTAGGGGCACCCGTCAAATCTAACGCCTGGTTGGAATGGTGTGCCATCGGTAGGGGAGGGAGAACGCAGGGACAAAGGAACAATTGGCAGCAACAATGAGCAGAACTGAGCCAGGTCGAGTGGTAGAAGACAACAAAGATGGTCGGCTGGTGATGAGTAATGCGTGGGTGGTAAGCTAAGGAGTATGGCGAAGGAACAAGGATGCAAGCAATGTGATGGTTGACAGAGCGACCGTTGCAACGAGAGTTAGGTGAGCAGCGGACAAGTAATGGTATAGATTGTGCAATGCTAAACAATCGAGAGAGAGGCAAAGCATGAAGGAAAAACAATTATGAAATGCATAAGACAATGGGGCCATGGGGAATTGGAACTGGTTATTCTACATTCTAACGTGATTCTATATTCGTTCATGCTATTTCACGTATCCATAATCTCTCACAGGTAAAGTGGATATGTGGAAATGAGAAGAAAGCAAAGCCTATTACAAAACACATTGCATGCATTGATAATATGAACAAATAAAGAGTCATCACTACTATGAAATTAGTGTATTGGATGGTGCAAGAGGATCCAACACTTTCAAAATATGAATCTCTTTGCTTGTTTACAATGTCCTTACACACACCAATATGCCAAAGAATAAATATTTTACATCACATACAAATCACATGGCTGCAAAAGAATTCTTTTTTCAATATCTTGAAGAGCTACAAATTTCAAAAATGCTAGATAACCCTTTTTTTCATTAATGTTAGATGAAAGTACATATTGTAGCTTAGAAAAACATCATGTGGTTTATGCCACGTTTTTAAACTCAAAAGGATTGGGGCCTCCAATTTCAAAATTTTTAAAGCTCATAAATGTTTGTGATGGAAGAGGGGAAACAACTTATGATGCAATCAAACATTTAATGGAATCAAGGGGCCTTTCGAAAGAAAGATTGATAGGAGTTTCAACAGATGGTGCTTCTTCAATGATTTGTAATGAAAATGGTTTTATTACTTTCTTGAAAAGATGTACCCAATCTTGTAGGTGTTCATTTCATTGTTCATTGTGAAGCTTTAGCCGCATCAGATGCTTCAAAAAGAATACTTGAATTATTGTTTGTTGAGAAATTAGCAAATAAGGTATATGCTCGGGTGAAAAATTCTATAAAAAGAAATAGTGATGAAAGGAGATATTAGGGGTAAGCCAATATTCCCCTTTCTTTATAAAATTCGATCCTGAGGCCTGTGGGTTATGGCCCACAAACCTATCGGAAGCATTTAATCGCTCTTTGCTTTAAAACTTGAACCATACAACACTTTATCGGATTCTCTTTTAAAAACTTGTTACCATTCGTTAAATCGGAATAACATAGGAATACACGTGGAAACATGGAAACCTTACCCGAACGCTTAAGATCGAACTTCAAAAACATTACACCCGCAACTATAAATATCAGCGGGTCCGCACTCCCAAGCCATTTTTTTTCCCGCTGCTCTCTTCTCTCTCCAATCTTCGATCAGTTGATTTTCGTCGTCCATTACTTTCCCGGATCTAACGGTTAACATTACACCCCGAATGTTCAAACTGGCGCGTCAATCCTCCACCGTCGATCTGCGCTTAGTGGATCCGATGTTCCACAACGATTTCGGGCCGTTAACCTACACACTCTAAATCAACCCGAAAAGTGTCTTTTCTCTCTCATCTCCATTGCTACGTGTCTTTTGATTAGTGGAATTGGGTCCTCACCCTTCAAAACCACTTATGGTTTTGAGGCTGCCCAAAATACCACTTCCCGTTTACGAAACCACTTTCCTCACTAATTATCCTTCGCGCACTTTCTCTGAGCGATAGCCGTTGATTTCTTTGATCTATCGATCAGACGATCGACATCTATTTCTCTGCCATTCCTCCATCAAGGTTCGTCGATCCTCAGCGGTTTAATCTAGACCGTTGATCTCTAATATCAAACAGCTCCTGTGCATTCTCTCAATCGTTTCCTCTTTGACTTGTTTTCGCTTGCTTTGGATGGTTTTTTGCATTAAAATACAGTTCTCTGCCATACCCCGTTAAATACACAGAACACTCATATAATTGACATTTTAGATCGCCATCGATCCATACAGTGATCGATGGTCGATTGACACACTTACAAACACTAGAACATTCAGACTATCTCTAATAATACATAAAGCGCACAAATTCAACACTTAACACACTTTATATTATATGAAGTCGATTACAAGTTAAGGCATTTAAGCCTTAGAACAAACTCCCTCTCGATTACATTATATCTATCTATGTTTTCACAGGTTTTATGTCTATTGCTCTATATTACCCTCTATCTCTCACACACACATGCTCTCTTTTTATAAAAGATTACAATAGTCGTGGATCATTTAAGATGCATGATTTCTTTTCCACAAATCACTCAACAACCCTTAATTCTCTCTACAACTCGTTATATGGATATATATGGTAGATTACATTTAATAAGTCTCCTCAAGACTTTTATCCATTCCACCTAATTAGCTTTGTTTAAACAGAATTGTCCCTTGTTCAGTTTGATGGTCCACGTCCTCTTCCTTCTCTGCTTTGGATTCCTCTTTTGATTATGAGTGCTCGGATGCTCCTGCATTAGACTCCCGAGGCACAAAAATTTATGACCTCCTGGTCATATGCTTCTCCTTTTCCTTAGCAATTCTACTCACTTCTCAGTGGAACTTCCTTCATGATCTCCTGTGAGCTGCAACCAACCTCTGCAGTAATAGTCTTCCTCTGCTACACGATACCTCACCAAGCTTTCTCCTCTGAGCTTAGTCTTTTGGCATCCTTCTTGTTTTCTCCTCTTTGGAGCCAATTGAGCACACCTTGCTCTAGGTTGCTGCAAGTCTTCTCACCTTCCGCTGTCGTTTTCTGCACGATAGTAAAGACCATAACTCTCCATACTTTATCAACTGTACCTCTTCTCCTTCTGCTTGCACTCTTCTTCCCTCCTTCTCGCAAGAAAAACTTTCTCTTTAAACTTTCCCTGCTTTGATACCAAATGATGAAAGGAGATATTGGGGGTAAGCCAATATTCCCCTTTCTTTATAAAATTTGATCATGAGGCCTGTGGTTTATGGCCCACAAACCTATCGGAAGCGTTTAATCGCTCTTTGCTTTAAAACTCGGACCATACAACACTTTATCGGATTTTCTTTTAAAAACCCGGAACCATTCCTTAAATCGGAATAACACAGGAATACACGCAGAAACATGGAAACCCGACCCAAACACTTAAGGTCGGACTTAAAAAACATTACACCTGCAACTATAAATATCGGCGGGTCCGCACTCCCAAGCCATTTCTTTCCCGCTGCGCTCTTCTCTTTCCGATCTTCAATCGACTGATTTCTGTTGTCCATTACTTTCTCAGATCCAACGGTTAACATTACGCCCCGAATGTTCAAATTGGCGCATCAATCCTCCACCATCAATTTGCGCTTAGTGGATCCAACGGTCCACAACGATTTTGGGCCGTTAACCTGCGCACTCCAAATCAACCTGAAAAGTGATTTTTCTCTCTCATCTCCGCTGCTACGTGTCGTTTGATGAGTGGAATCAGGTGCTCACCCTTCAAAGCCACTTTGGTTTTGAGGCCACCCGAAGTACCACTCCTGTTTACGAAAGCACTTTCCTCGCTAATTATCCTAAGCACACTTTCTCTAAGTGATGACCGTTGATTTCTTTGATCTGTCGATCGGACGATCGACATCTATTTCTCCGCCATTCCTCCATAAAGGTTCGCCGATCCTCAGTGGTTTAATCTAGACTGTTGATCTCTAAGATCAAACAGCTCCTATGCATTCTCTCATTCGTTTCCTTTTTGACTTGTTTTCGCTTGCTTTTGATGGGTTTCTGCATTAAAACACAGTTCTCTACCATACCCCGTTAATACACAGAACATTCATATAATTGACATTTTAGATTGCCATCGATCCATACAGTGATCGATGGTCGATCAACACACTTACAAACACTGGAACATTCAGACTATCTCTAATAATACACAAAACGCACAATTTCAACACTTAACACACTTTATATTATATACAATCGATTACAAGTTAAGGCATTTCAACCTTAGAACAAACTCCCTCTCGACTACATTATATCTATCTCTGTTTCCATAGGTATTCTGTCTATTGCTCTATATTGCCCTCTATCTCTCACACACACAGACTCTCTTTTTATAAGAGATTACAACAATCGTGGATCATTTAAGATGCACGATTTCTTTTCCACAAATCACTCAACAACCCTTAATTCTCTCTATAGCTCGCTATATGGATATATATGGCGGATTACATTTAATAAGTCTCCTCGAGACTTTTATCCATTCCACCTAATTAGCTTTATTTAAACATAATTGTCCCTTGTTCAGTCCGATGGTCCACAACCTCTTCCTTCTCCGCTTTGGATTCCTCTTTTGATTATGAGTTCTCTGATGCTCCTGCATCGAATAGTCAACTTATTTCTCTACATGAACGTATGCAACTTGAAACTCTTCAAGCTCTTCAAATCCATGGAATTAGATGGCTTTCAAGGGGACAAGTCATTGAAAGACTTGTTATACTTATGACTCCCATATTAACATTGTGGAAAAATGAAAGAAAAGACTCATGGTATGATAAGGCAAGGATATTTTTAGTACAATTTTGCTTACATATGTTTGCAGATATGTTGTGTGGAGTAAACAAGTTGAACAAGCAATTCCAAGAAGAGTACGTTGATGTCATCTCTTTAGGGGCAACCATAGATGTCACTGTAAACACTTTGAAAAGGTAGTTTTTAAGAAGTGACACATTTGCAGATGGCACATGTTATTTATCTAAATTTATAGATGCCTCTAAATTTGGTTTTCTAGAAATTTGTGATAAGGAGGGCCTTGTTCATAGGCATGAATTATGATTTGTAGCAATTCCACATGCATATGATGACTGCGTTGATATATAAAGTCAATAATGGAAACCCTGTATTAAAGGTTCAGTAGAAAGTTGCTAACAACTTGCAAAGGATTATGTTCAAGCTCTTGTAGAGAGTTTGAATGAAATATTTCCTGATCTTGCATTTTTCAACTCAACACAGCACAATCTTCTACATCCAATTTGTAGAGGTTCTTCACCCGAACCCCGATCTGCTTCACTTGTCATCAGGCTATGTGACGAAGGAAAGCCTTTCGTTGTTTAGCCCTTGCCATTACTTAGAGGATGGTCATGGCAGAGAACAAAACTCAAAGTGTTGGCTCGAAAAGCTTTTTCAACACTTATGTTGAAAAATGTGCAACAAGAAATGTTAAATTTAGGATGTGCTAAAAATAGACCTGTTAAAAATAGCATGTCTAAAAATAGCAATTTGGCTAGTGAGGTCATTGGCCACATTTGGTGAGAGGTGAAACTGCTAAAAATAGAAAGTTATAAAAATACCATTTCTGGGTCCCTTCCTATTTATAGCAATCCCTAGTCTATCTATAGGAAGTAAAATTAATTTTGGTCTTAACAGCAGTTTGAAATATTAATTAATTAATTCATTTGAGTTAATTAATTAAGGAAATTCGAATTTGAAGTCTTTGTGAGCATGCACATGAGTTTCCTCCATTGATTGAGGGAATAAGCATGAGTTCTATAATGAGAAAATTAGTTGACTTAGTTCTAACTAGTCAAGTCCAGTTAGATTATTTTAACAAGTTGTTAAAATAATAAAATATAGTTTGTTAATGCTTGCATGCATGTGACAAGTATTATT
>APFE030582263.1:230183-244484 GCA_000404065.3 Pinus taeda | reverse complement strand
AAATTGTAATTTTTAAATGGAACCTCAAATTTAGCCTTTGGAAAAATCACCTAGGACCTAGGACTTAGGACTTAGGACCTATGAGGGGATTAAAACATTTCTTAACCCTTAAGATACTTTACATCATGACTTTTACAATTTTACATCTGAAGGGGGAAAACCCATTTGACATAGACCCTCATAGACCACCCAGTTCTGCGACCGAATATAATCTAGCATATCAATGCACTAGGATTCCCCTAAGATTCTAATGACAATTCATTCCGGCTTTGGGGTTAGGTTGAAGGAAAACTCTGCCGATTGAACCACATGATTTTTTCGAGCTCTGGCGATTTTCGGTTGCAGCTTCTGTTCTAGGGTTTAACGACCTTCTCTGCCATTCCAGAGCTTGCTCTGGCAGCGCAGTTCATCAGACTGGCTGATCTCCGTAGCAGGGGAAGAGGACTGGCCCGACAAATGCTCGGAGGGGGGTCCACTGGGACCCCATCGTTCAAGAATATTGTAATGAACAAGCAGACAAAAAATGAAGGGTTAAGAATCTCAGGTGTCAGAGACAGCAGAAACCCAGGAAGCCTCAGAAAAGACAAGGTGCAGAAAATGACAGCGGAACAGGGAGGGGGTTCCAAGCAAAAGGATAAGGAAACAGAAAATAGCCCCCTCGGGGCTACTGCGAATTCTCAAGATGAGGGCTCAAAGCAGACCCAGACCACTGATGGAAACGACAAAGAGAAGCAAGGGAAGACACAAGATGGAAAAGAGGGGGAACCGCCCATCAACTCAAGCACCAGCACTGCCCCTCAGGGAGCCTGCAAGCCTTAAAAGAAAGAAGCCCTCAGAGTGATCTGTACAGACTCGGAGATCCAAGCTCACAGGGAGCACATGTCGGAGCATGCGGTCATCTGCAAATTCATGGGGCTGTGGCCCACAGAGCGTGCCCTTTGCCAATGGATCAAACAGCACTGGAAACCCAAAGGTGACATTAACTTGCACCTAGGAGCTAAATGTTTTTTTACAGTAGTCTTTACAAACCTAGAAGATAAAGACAAGGTTTTCGAAGGCGGCCCATATTTTTTTTCTTCAGCAGGTCTCTACATGAGACCTTGGAAGCCCAACTTTGTTCCTGAAAACGAAACCTTCACTCAGGTTCCAGTTTGGATCCGTCTCTTCTCCCTCCCCATAGATTATTGGGGTTTAAATACTCTCAAGTAAATAGGAGATAAGCTGGGCACCTTTGTCAAAGCTTCTGAAGCAACTATCGAATGCAGATACACTTCCTGCGCCAGAATCTGTGTGGAACTGGACGTATCGAGAGCCCTGCATGAAGGTATTTGGCTGGAGTTTCAGGACGAAGACTATTTTCAGGCCATTGACTACGAACAAATTCCTTTCCGCTGCAGGAAATGTCACAAGCATGGGCATCTAGTAAGAGACTGCCCTCTTAATAAAACGGAAGAGGCAGGCAAGCCCCAGGCTGAGCAGCAGAATAAAGAGGCATTCACAAAACCGAAAAGCAGGCAAAGAGCCAATCGAAGAAGGCCTAATACAACAGGGGCCGTCCCAAGCACCTTCCTCAACCCCTTCAGGGTTCTGGAAACGGACACAGAAACAGAAGAGATAAGGGTAGAAGAGAGGAACACGGAGGGACAAAAGAATCAGCAAGAAAACAACGGGAAGGAACAGGATGAAGGTCCACACAGCCCCAGAGATAATAGAACAGAACCGGAAAGCACACAAGATGAAGATACAGAGATGTTCTACAGTGATGGGGGCAACGATGAACAGGAACTAAATGGAGCTCTAAAAAAGGAAGGAGTCAACTTACCAGCTCTGGAGGAGGACTGGAAGGCTAAAGGCATTGAAAATGTTCCAGAGGAAGAATTAAAATAGATAAGCGAACTCTTTATTGCAAGACAAAGGGCTGAACTGGCTAGGCAAAACAGAAAACTGGGAATAGCAACAGGCTCAAGCAATCACTCCAATAACATCTCCCTCAGCCCAGCGGGCTTCAAACCAAGAAAGAAAAGAGGAAGGAGGACGACTGGAGAGGTTCTTCATGACTTGGGGATCCTAATGCTGAACTCAGGCAAAATGAAGGCCCTAGAAGCCTTCCTATCCTATCATCTCTAAAATCTAGTTATCAATGAAAGTAATTTCTTGGAATGCAAGAGGGCTCAACAGCCAAGCTAAACAAAGACTTCTCATCAGGAAGTTCAAAACAGAAAAGCCGGACATGATGTTTATTCAAGAAACAAAATGCTCCTCCTCTCTCATAAAAATCATCAGTCAAAAATTAGGTAGGCCTCTCGACTTCATTGAAGTAGCCAGCACAGGTTGGGAAGGAGGCATCACCACCTTTTGGGACTCAAGAACCATCAGCGTACTCGCCTCAGAAGCCACTCATGCCTACATAGCCACGGAGATTCAAATCACAGTTAACTTTGAAACTTATCTTTGTGTTAATGTTTATGGCCCTCAAAGATTAGAAGAAAAATTCCATTTCCTCCACACTCTCAGAAGGCTGCAATCTAGATATCAAGCCTCTAAAATCATCATGGGTGGAGACTTCAACATGATCACCTCCCTCCTGGAGAAGAAGGGAGGGTTAAGAAAACTCAACAGGGACGCCGGGGCCTTTGTTGATTTTATTGAAACTGCAAAGCTAGTGGATGTGCACCCCTCCTCTTACTCCTTCTCTTGGAATAACAGAAGGGGAGGAGAGAACCTAATAGCCTCCCGCTTGGATAGGTTCCTCATTTTAGAGAGCATAGTTCTAGAGGGCATCACGGTTAACTCTGATATCCTCCCTAGTGGGGGCTCGGATCATTGGCCCATCTCTCTAGAGGCTGCCTTCCTGGGCACCCCGAGAAATAAGCCTTTCCGCTTTGAGAAATTCTGGTTACAGCACCCCAATTTTGTTCAACTGCTAGAGAAATGGTGGCATGAACCATTGAATGTTCAAGGCACCAAAATGTTTAAACTCCAAAGCAAGCTCAAGCATATCAAAAGCAAAATCAAGCATTGGAACATCACGAAATTTGGCAACATTTTCAAGGAAAAATCCATCCTAGAGGGCAAGCTAGAGATAATACATAAAAGCTGGATCTCTGGCAACATTACAGAAGAATCAAAGGAGAGGGAAAAAGACCTCATGAATCAATGGCATCAAAGAAGCCTTCAAGAAGAAACACTTTGGAAACAAAAATCCAGAGTGCAATGGCTCAAAGACGGCGAACAAAACTCAAAATTCTTCCACAGGTCCACCCTCGACTACAAAAATGCCAACAAAATTCTCAATCTCAAAAATGAGTCGGGCGACACTCTTCATACCCACAGGGAAATATCCTCGCTCCTGACAGAACATTTTAAGCACATTGCTCAGGAATCGCCTATAGACAGAGCTGAAGCCATCAATACTTTAACGAAATCCATTCCCAAAGTGGTTACAAAGGACCAAAATCTTGCCCTCCTCAAAGAAATTTCTATGGAGGAAGTGGAAGATGCAGTAAAAAGCATGCCTAATGATAAAGCCCCTGGCCCAGACGGCTTTACCATCAACTTCTTCAAAGCTTGCTGGCAAACCATCAAATCAGAAATTTGGGAAGTGGTTGAGGATTCCAGACGCTCAGGTTCTATTCTCAAATCCATCAATTCCACATTCTTGGCTTTGGAAGAGAACGCCCACACCCCTGAGAAATTCAGACCTATAGCTCTATGCAATGTGATCTACAAGATCATCTCCAAGGTCATCGCTAACAGACTCAAACCCATCTTGCCTAATCTCATCTCAGAAGAGCAGTCTGGTTACATAGAGGGTCGACAAATCCTAGACAATGTCCTTCTAGCACAAGAAATGGTGCACACTCTTCAGATCAGGAAAAAAGCGGGGATGCTCATGCAGCTCGATCTCTCCAAGGCTTTTGATAAGGTAAATTGGAACTACCTGGAAGCTGTTCTCACAGCGTTCGGTTTTGATCAAAAATGGAACAAGTGGATCCTCGCCTTAATCAAGTCCTCCTCCTTTTCCATTCAAGTCAACGGTTCTCCTTCAGAAACCTTCACTCCTTCTCGGGGCATCAGGCAGGGAGACCCTCTCTCCCCCTTCCTCTTTGTGATTCTCATGGAAGGCCTAAGTCGGCTCATCCATAAAGCTAAAGAAGAAGGCAACATCAGAGGTCTCCGTCCTCTTCACTCTAGTCCAGCCACTACCCATCAGCAGTTCGTGGATGATACCCTGCTACATGGCACCCCCACGGTGAAAGAAGCGCTTGCCTATAAATCCATCCTAACTCTATTCAACAAAGCTTCAGGTATGGAAATCAATCATGCTAAATCAAAGATTTTTTTCTTCAATACGCACTTAGCAATTCAGAAGCATCTCACAAGCATTTTGGGATTTAAAAGGTGTTCTCTGCCCTCTAAATACCTGGGCGCCCCGCTAACCTCAAAACCCTGGCAAAAGCACCACTGGGAAAGCACCCTAGCCAAGCTAGAAAACAAATGCAAACACTGGACTCACAGAGCCCTAAACTTTGCTGGCAGGCTAGTCCTAACCAAAGCCATCTTGCAAGCCATTCCCCATTACCTGCTTTCCATCCTTCCTACCCCCCAAGGCATTCTTCACAAGATCAGAACAATCCAGAGAACTTTCTTATGGAGAGGTAACGCGGAAAAAAATAAATGGGCCTTAGTTGCCTGGAACAAGCTATGTAAATCCAAATCTCTAGGTGGCCTCAACCTTATAGACCCCCTGACCTCCAACAATATTTGTGGTGCGAAATTATGGTGGAGATGGCTCACAGAACCTCACCTTCCCTGGGCAAAGCATTGGAAAGAGAAATACACACCCAACTGCAACGAGACGGATCTTATCCGCCTTCAGGAGGTTCCGGAAGGCTCTCCAATATGGAACCTTGCCAATAGGAATCGCAACATTATCCAAGATCACTGTTTTTGGGAAATTAGGAATGGAAACACAACGCTCTTTTGGGAGGATGCTTGGCAGCAGCTTCCTCGCCTCGCAACGCCAGATTTGGAAAACTACAAAAGAGAAGTTCAAACAACAGGCAAATACAAAGTAAACCAGTACTGGAGCCAGGATACCAACGAGCAAGAGTGGAGAATCTGGAACCCCCCAAACTCCCTCAGCTTCACAGCTGAGAGTGCTCATATTCAGAGCCTCCTAACCATTCTCAACAAAAGGAAAATTCGAACTTCTTCAGCCAGTGATCAACTCAGATGGGGAATGAAAGGGAATGGCAGCTACACCCTAAAGGAAGCCAGGATTCAATTGGAACAGAATGAGCTAGGGGAAATCCTCCCCTGGAGTACCAAGGTTTGGGACAGCCTCTTCTGGCCCAAAATCAAAACCTTCCTCTGGCTCCTTATGAAAGGAAAAACCCTCACTTGGGACAACCTTCGAAAAAAAGGCTTCTCAGGCCCTTCAATTTGTCCCATGTGTAGAAACGAGGAGGAAACTATAAACCACCTGTTTAACTCTTGCATTTGGGCAAACAGTGTATGGCAGTGGCTAGAAAACACTCTGCAACAGTCCAACAGGAACATAAATTCTATCCAGGACACTATTACTCAATGGCCAAAAGAATTCTCGAGCAATTACAGGGTAAACAACATCTGGAAAATCATCCCAGGCTTTGTAACATGGACCATATGGAAGGAACGAAACAGGAGAATTTTTCAAAATGAACAGAGGAATTTCGAGTTCTCGCAGATTACCTTATCTGCCAACATCCGTGAGCTAATCTCAGCGAAATGCACGAGGTTGTCCGACGCGAATCCTTCGCCCAGGGACCAACGCATTCTGGCCAGCTTCAAACTGGATAATGCAAATAGTGCACCAACAGCTAGCAGCAATCTCACACCTCCAAATGATTCACCAGGATGGCACAAGCCCCCGACAGGTTTCCTCAAACTAAATTTTGACGGGGCCTCTAGAGGCAACCCTGGTCCGGCTGGCATAGGGGGAGTCATCAGAAACCACAGAGGGGAAATCCTTTATATTTACAGTCAAGCGTTGGGCGAAGCCACTAATAACGAAATGGAGTTCGCTGCGATGGAAAAAGGCCTTAGAATTCTGCACAAAAACCGGATGGCCAACGTTGTCATAGAGGGAGACTCTGAAGTAGCCATAACTGCAGCGAGGCGAATTTACCACGGCACGCCGGTTAGCAGAGTCACGAAACATTGGCGCCTGGCTCAGGTAACCGAAAACATAGCCATTTTGCTTCGCAAAATGAAAGGCCTCACCTTTCAGGCGATCAGAAGAAAGGGTAATGCGGTGGCAGACCACCTGGCTAACATTGGGATTGAGAACCCAAACGATCCGAAGGACAGCTGGTGGGACGACATCACGTGTCCGGACCTTAAGGCAACCTGCCTTCAGCATGCCAGAAAGGACATAGCCCAGACAGAAAACGACGACGGAACGGTTTTGGCTCTCCAGTTTCCGGCTAACCACCATGCTGACTAAGCACTCCACCTCAAATCCGGATGAGGCCGAAAGACACTCGGCACAATGCATAACTGTCAGGCGATGTAGACATACGACTCTGTACTGCCCCGTGATCTGTTGGGATCCTCAGCGCCGTAACCACAGCAGGACTAAGCCTACCTGGCGGGCTAAGGACGAGGGGATAATCGACAGCAATAATAGCTTTCAATTATTCTCTGATACCACCGCTCTTCCTTCTCGCGGTAATAATCGCGACAAGACTGGCAAGTGGCCCTCCCTCCTAATCCCCCCCTCCAACCATCTTCAGGCGCCTGGCTATTTAACTACGTCCTTGGCAAATTGGGAAAGCACTGTTTTATCGTATTGCAAGGTGAAAAGTTTGTGCACTGCCAACACAGCGCAGGGTATAACTGTGGCAGGCTCCCACACCATGAAAGGTGAAGGCTGTCGCAACCAGGCAGCTATAAAGGACCTTCTTCACGCCCAGGAAATGTATGAGACACAAACCTCGCAGCGCAACAAGCGGAAGTTGGGAGAATTAGAAAGCAGCGTCAAGGAGGAGGAAGCTAAGTTATCTGACCAGCAGTTGGAGAGGGAGGTCAGTTGGCTGCAGGACCCAGGCACCACCTACACTCGGGCTACACAGTTTGTCAGAACCCAAGCTGAGGCTTGGAGAATGAAAACCATGTTGGCGAAGGTTCTGACAGCGCAGGAGGAGCAAGATGAAAGAGTCCAGAAGCTCAAGCGCCAAATGGACGCGATGGAGCATGATCATATGTGCGTTGTCGAAAGTATAGAGTTTAAATTATCTTCGCTTGACCAGCAAGCAGATTACATTAGTAAAAAGCTCACGGTGCTCATCAAGCTTATGAAGAATGTGGCTAACTCTGAGGGTCTCTCTGGGGAGACTTCTGGTGTTCCTCCGAAAGACACTCCGAAGTTGGGGCCCAGCCACCAGCCGCAGCAGGGGCAGACCCATCGCTGACGGTTGCGGCCTTCGTTCCTTTTTGCATCCTCGGTCACTCTCCTTCCAGGTTTTGGTGCTCTCTGTTTTCTTTTTCGCCATGTACTCAGCTCTCTTCTCTGGGCATAATAGGCCCCCTAGCTCTCAGTTTACTGGTTATCATGCTGTTTCCTCGTGGTCGCCCTGCGTGGTGGGCCGTTTCAATTTTTGGTTCTCTGACTTGGCGGCCCTCTGCGGTGCGCTGGTTCCTACTTTGGTCTTTTTCCTTGTCGCCCTGTGTGGTGTGCCGGTGTGGAGTTTTGTTTTGCGTTGCCGCCCTGCGTGGTGTGCCGGTTTACCCTTTTGACAAATGCAAATCCTTCTTGCCAGGCGAGCTGTTAAGCTGCCCCTGAATCTGCAACAGCAGAAGTTTTGTAACATATTCTCCTATTATTAATACAAAAGCTTATTTACACAAAAAAAAAAGAAGGAAAACTTTGCCGATCATGGATCGGTGAGACAAAAAACCTTCCGGAACATAGATTATCACTAGAAAATTAGGTCCACCTAGGCAATTTACATACATGACACAACTCTGCTAAGATTATTTACAATTCACAGATGCAGATTGGGTTTACAAAACAATATGATTGGGCTGATGATGATAGGCACGGACACGTCGCTCAAGTGCTATCCCTTTTGCAAAAAAGGGGGTGTACTGCTAATGGGTAGTTGACACGTAGTGGTCAACAGACTGTATTAAGACAGTGGCAGTGAGACAGTGACCTTGTTGACAGTGATGATCAATATGACAATGACCCGAACTTTAATACGGGAGTAACCTTGAATGATAGAGAACCTTGATATGACAATTATGATGGTTCCTCTATGACAATGCTATGATGGAGTACTTTTATGATATGATAGTAATCCTTTATGTATGGCCGTGACCCCTAACATGGAAGTGATCTTTGGTATATGGTAGTGACACTTTGATCTATAGTGCGATGATATAACAGGGATGGCAGGACATGTATGATAGTGAAAAGATGTATATATGAGGATCATGTATGATCCTTGGTTAGCCCTAGGTGGTCTAATATGATTGATATGTCTCATTGTACTTTGTATCTCAGCTGGACATTTGATGAATATCTAATAAAAGAAGAATTTGGTTGGGATTTTCCCCTTGTGGGGTTTTTCCCTGGTCTTTGACCTAAATCTTGGTGTTTGTATTGTGCATGCTTTTCTTCTACTGTTCCTTTATTGTTTCTCAACATTGTTGATGTTATTTTTCTCTCTACATAATTACTAATGATGTTATGATGTTATGGGGTGAATGTAATATGTAAATGATGAAAATGTTTGAAAATGCAATTATCTATAACAAAGAACAATCTAGCCCTAAAAATTAACATTGCTCACTAAACAACAACTATTACAAATGGGATCCTGTTAAATTTGGCAACTAGGGCCAAACATCACTTTGGATAGCTCTTATGAGGCAGTTGATATTTTTCTTGGTTTCCTCTTTTCGAGAGATGTATGGTTGATCTAAAGATCATCCCATTTTGACATGTACAAATGAAGTTATGAATTTATTTTGATTATGGACAAATTGTCAAGGTCGTCTAGCTATCAAATTAGCCTCCTCCAGTGTTCAATGTTGCATATAAATACAAGGCTCCTCCTCCTCATTTTGACATCTCATCTCATTCATCTTTCTCTCTCTCATTTTGATTGGGTACGGATTTCTGGGCCTGTCTCTCTCCACATGCGTGAAAGGAAGACTGTCTTTTCTAGTTGCTGCTTTGACCATATTTGAACGAAATTTCAGGAGGCCGAAATTTTACGGGGCCGAAATTTCAGGAGGTTGACTTTGACCAACATTGACCTTGTTTGACTTCGGTTTTGTGAGGGAGACTTCTGTTTGGGCAGGCTGTTGTTCTGGTCTAAAAAACCGAGGTAGTTTGACCCTTGCATTGACTGCCCTAATTCATGTTGTTGCATTGACTTTTGTTGACCAAATTTGACTGGTTATTTTCAAATTGTTTTGGGCTGCATTATCTTGCTGTTGGAGGCCGAGTTGACCAAGGTTGACCGAGCTGTTTTGGAGGACAATTTTAGCCCTATTGACCAACGTTGACTTTCTGGTTAGGGCTTTCTGTTTCTACTGTTTTGACTGATCAGTTTGGGCAAGTGAATATTGTAAATTGTACTCCCTTTGCTGATCCTTGGTTAGCCCTAGGTGGCCTAATATGATTGATATGTCTCATTGTACTTTGTATCTCAGCTGGACATTTGATGAATATCTAATAAAAGAAGAATTTGGTTGGGATTTTCCCCTTGTGGGGTTTTGCCCTGGTCTTTGACCTAAATCTTGGTGTCTGTATTGTGCATGCTTTTCTTCTACTGTTCCTTCATTGTTCCTCAACATTGCCGATGTTATTTTTATCTCTACATAATTACTAATGATGTTATGGGGTGAATGTAATATGTAAATGATGAAAAGGTTTGAAAATGCAATTATCTATAACAAAGAACAATCTAGCCCTAAAAATTAACGTTGCTCACTAAACAACAACTATTACAAATGGGATCCTGTTAAATTTGGAAACTAGGGCCAAACATCACTTTGTATAGCTTTTATGAGGCAGTTGATATTTTTCTTGGATTCCTCTTTCTGAGAGGTGTAGGGTTGATCTAAAGATCATCCCATTCTGACATGTACAAATGAAGTCATGAATTTATTTTGATTATGGACAAATTGTCAAGGTCGTCTAGCCATCAAATTAGCCTCCTTCAGCGTTCAATGTTGCATATAAATACAAGGTTCCTCCTCATTTTGGCATCTCATCTCATTCATCTCTCTCTTTCATCTTGATTGGGTATGGATTTCTGGGCCTGTCTCTCTCCACACATGTGAAAGGAAGACTGCCTTTTCTAGTTGTTGCATTGACCATATTTGATCAAAATTTTAGGAGGCCGAAATTTTAGGGGGCCGAAATTTTAGGAGGTTGACTTTGACCAACGTTGACCTTGTTTGACTTCGGTTTTGTGAGGGAGACTTTTGTTTGGGCAGGCCACTGTTCTGGGCTCAAAAACCGAGGTAGTTTGACCCTTGCATTGATTGCTCTAATTCATGTTGCGTTGACTTCTGTTGACCAGATTTGACTGGTTATTTTTAGATTGTTTTGGGCTGCATTATCTTGCTGTTGGAGGCCGTGTTGACCAAGGTTGACCGAGCTGTTTTGGAGGACACTTTCAGCGCTGTTGACCAACGTTGACTCTCTGGTTAGGGCTTTCTGTTTCTACTGTTTTGACTGATCAATTTGGGCAAGTGAATATTGTAAATTGTACTCTCTTTGCTGAACTTTTGAAGAATTATAAGAAAAATTGATCAATGGTTTCCCCACGTTGGGGTTTGTCCCTCGCTGGTGCCATATATTGTATCCTCTTGTGCTAGCTTGTCTTTTACTGTTATTGTTTATGTTCTATCTGCATTTTACTATCATGTTGATGTGATTGCTATACTGGATATGATATTGGGCTAATAAAGAAAATTGAAGTAAAATTGCTCTAAGCATAGAACATACCATTGTTATCCTAAAATTAACATGGTATCAGAGCAGAGGTGAAGACAAAGCCCAAGCAAGAGTGGAGAGTAATCACTAATCAAGAACAAGTCTCAATGGCCTCCACATCCTACTTCAAGTTTGATGATAAGCTTCATGATAAGTTTGATTATCACGCATGGAAGATGTCTCTTGATTTGACTTTAGAAGAGCAAGATGTCATGGATTATGTGCAGGGAAAGATTCCGGAACTTCCTTCAAATGCATTGGCTGCTGCTAAGACAAAGTACAAGAAGGGTGAAGTCAAAGCCAAGAAGATCACCAGGGATTCTATTCATAAGCACTTAGTTGCTTACATCTCCGATTTGAATACATCAAAGGAGATCTATGACAGGTTGGTTGGCATTTTCAAATCTAGCAATTCAAAACAAATTCTTTTCCTCTAGAACAAGCTGAAAGATATAAAGAAGGGAAAAGGTGAGGATATTCAATACTATTTCATGAGGATTACCGAGATAAAAAATGATCTTCTTTCAATTGGTGAAGCTATTGCTGACAGGGAGCTCATTCTCATTGCCCATGGATGTCTTCCTCCTGAATGACATGTGTTCAACACTACTATTCTCAATAACGACAAAATTCCAGGTTTTGAAGAATTGCTGACTAGATGTTCTCAAGAAGAAACAAGGATGATGGAATTGGAGATGCCTTCGAATAGGAATAATCCTACCGCACTCTTCGCTCATGCCAAGAGGAAGAACAATGCAGGTTCAAAGAAGCAAAGTCAAGGAAGACCGAAATTCAAAAATGGAAGGAAGGGAAGATGCTTCGTTTGCAACAAGTTTGGTCACTATGCCAGGGAGTGTCCAAATAGAAGGGACACATCTCATGATGATGATCACAATCATTCCAGGGGCAACAACAACAATCAAAGGAATGGCAGGTTCAACATCAAAGGGAAAAGGAATGCTTCCTCTACTCAACTTGGAAATGATCGAGCTTTTAAAAGAACAGGAAATTCCAGATATGAGTCTAATGTTGTAAATTCTTAGCAAAAGGAATTTTATCGTATATCTGCCCTCTCTACTGCCTTTCCTCCGTATACTTTGGGAAATTGGTTGATTGATAGTGGTGCCTCAAGGCGCTTCACTGGGTACAAGGAAGCTTTTTCAAATCTGATAGAGAAGGATACAAATTTGGAAATTATCCTTGGAGACAATGCTACCTATCTCGTGAAGGGAGTTGGGAATGTCACCCTTCAATTGAATCAAGGTAACACTGTTCATCTTCAAGGAGTACTATATGTCCCTGATCTAAAGAAGAATAGTGTCTATCTCGACGATGCAAGACAAAGGATTCAAGGTGGCATTCATCGATGGAAAGGTATGTGTGTGGAAGAGAAATTTCAAAGAAATATTTTCTCTTGGATTCAGGGTTGACAATTTATATCAAGTTGGAGGAAGTCCACTGGGAGCCATGTCTTGTGACACATCTCTTCAATCCGAACTATGGCACCGGAGGTTTGCTCATCTTCGCTATAAGGCTCTACCCGATGCAAGGAAGATGGTTATAGGTATGCTTAAATTCAAAATAGAGCATGAAGGGTATTTTAGGGATGTGCCGAGGGAAAACATACAAGGGGACCATTCCCCTCAAGTGATAGCAAGACCACAAACATTTTGCAGGAGGTGTAGGATTGATCTAAAGATCATGCCATTCTGACATGTACAAATGAAGTTATGAATTTATTTTGATAATGAACAAATTGTCAAGGTCATCCAGCCATCAAATTAGCCTCCTCCAACGTTCAACGTTGCATATAAATACAAGGTGCCTCCTTATTTTGGCATCTCATCTCATTCATCTTTCTCTCTCTCATCTTCATTGGGTACAGATTTCTGGGCCTGTCTATCTCCACACATGCGAAAGGAAGACTGTCTTTTCTAGCTGCTGCGTTGACCGAAATTTTAGGTGGCTGACTTTGACTAGCGTTGACCTTGTTTGACTTCGTTTTTGTGTGGGAGACTTCTGTTTGGGCATGCCACTATTTTATGCACAAAAATTGAAGCAGTTTGACCCCTGCGTTGACCAGCATTGATTGCCCTAATTCAGGTTGCTGCGTTTACTTTTGTTGACCAGATTTCACTGGTTATTTTGGCACTGTTTTGGGCTGCACTATTTCGCTGTTGGAGGTTGAGTTGACCAAGGTTGACCGAGCTATTTTGGAGGACAATTTCAGCCTTGCTGACCAGTGTTGACTTTCTGGTTAGGGCTTTATGTTTCTGCTGTTTTAATTGATCAATTTGGGCAAGTGAATATTGTAAATTGTACTCTTTCTCTGTTGAACTTTTGAAGAATTATAAGAAGAATTGATCAAGGGTTTCGCCACATTGGGGTTTGTCCCTTGCTGGTGCCATATCTTGTATTCTCTTGTGTTGGCTTGTCATCTACTGTTATTGTTTATGTTCTATCTGCATTTTACTATCATGTTGATGTGATTGCTCTACTGGACATGATATTGGGCTAATAAAGGAAATTGAAGTAAAATTGCTCTAAGCATAGAACATACCATTGTTATCCTAAAATTAACAGATCCTCTTATTTATAGAATTCTAATCACAACCACCTCAAATAAAATAATAATATCATGCTGATTGTGTTTGATAAGTCAAACATTTACGAGTGAGAGAGCACTTTACGAGTCTTGCAGAGAGGGATATAGACTTGGAGGTGGTGCTTGGAGATAACTCCAAGGTCAGACCAGTAGGAGTGGGGACTGTATCCATTCAGAGGGAGTCATTGCCTCCCTTGAAAGCTAGATTACCGGATTCGTCCTAGAGGCCCCTCGAATCCCGAATCCGGCGTGTCTGACGCGATTCTGCCCTGATTCGTGTCCAAATCCAATGACACGTCGTGTCCTTTTTTGACATGTCGAATCTGACTGCGTTTCACGATTTTGGGAATCATGTCCTATTTTCCAGGACTCTCTAGGCTCAAAAAATGACCTGCGCGGGTATGAAAAGGTCGCATTTGGTCATTACAGCCACGCATATTTTCATTTGGCAAGCGTTTTGGCGGCTTCATGATCAAGTCTAGGCCCTAGTATTGATATGCTATTCATGGTAATGTTAAATTCTTAAAATAAAAGTGACATTCTCCTTAATCTTCATTTTCATCCTTTTACTTAAATTTTTAACATTACCATGAAATGACTCAGGATGTTTGAGAGTGGTTCCGGCCTCATTGGATTTCATATGGAGAAGGTAGAATTTTAGATTTCATTCAAAATCCAGCAGACTTATCAGTTTTTCAGG